>JACYXH010000473.1:4617190-4669690 GCA_026745465.1 Lota lota | reverse complement strand
CAGGAGGGGAAAGGAGAGGAGATGAGAATAGGAGAAAAGAGGTGAAATAATCCACTGGTCAGTTCAAGAAGTTCAGTGGGAACTGAACAGCACGTAAAAGCAACTTAAACAGCACCTACAAAAATCCCCCAAACTTTATGTTTTTTATCTTGTTGCGCTTTGTTCACTCCCCCTTAAGATCCACTGAAACTTTTAATATCTTCTACTGACATGGGGGTTAGACTCGGGGGCATACAGACGTCATAAAAAGAAAAGAAAAGTGAGTGTAATATCTGCAAGCGAACAGAGATCCACATGCCCTAGAGTTATTCTCTGCCATATCAACCACGCGTGGAGCCGCTTCGTCTAGTTATTCTTATCTAGGTAAAAAAATTAATAATAGAAAGGATTGACGTAAAAGTACACTGCTCGTCAATGGTTAAACAGTATACTGGCACCATATATCCCCACGACCGGCCGACGACCATTGATACCAGCTAGCACTATTGATAGCACTGGGGATTTTGGGTTAGTATATTGGGTTGTTCCTTACAGTTAGTTCAGAGATAGAGATCGTGACGTGACGTGCACCTACATCACCAAGACAAATTCCTTGTATGTTTAAAAAGCGTACTTGGCAATAAAGCTTTTCTGATTCTGATTCTGATTCTGATGCAGGAGATAGAGACGTGGAAGGGGGATAATGGGGGGTGAGGAGCTTCTGAATAGCTCATGGCATGTGTGCTATTATTTAGTGTGAAGCAACAAAATAAATGAATTACAAGTAAACATTCCCTTGACATTTAATGCAGGGAACAGATGCTTCTTGGGACTTTGTTTATTTGAATTGTGCACCATTGACCACGGCTGGGTAAAATGCAAAGGATCCCTATCATTATTCATTTTTAAAGATTATAATCGCAAAACCACCATGGAGGAGGAGAAGTAGAGGAAAGAGGGGGTGGAGGTGGTGGAGGAGAAGTAGAGGGTGATAGGGTGTGGAGGTGGTGAAGGAGTGGTAGTGGAAAGTGGGGGGTGGAGGACTAGTGGTAAAGGGAAGTAGGATCGGAGGTGGTGGAGGAGTGGTAGAGGGTAGTAGGGGCTGGAGGTGGTGGCGGCGGAGTGGTAGAGGGGAGAGGGGGCCGGCGGAGTAGTGGCAGAGGGGATAGGGGTTGGAGGAGGAAGAGGAAGATGGGTCTAGGGGAGAGGGGATTGAGGTGGTAGGAGAGGGGTTGATGGAGGAGGAGTGGTAGAAAGGAGGGAGGTTGGAGGAGTAGCAGCAGAGGGGGGTGGTAGAGGGGTGGCGGTGGTGAAGGAGGAGTGGAAGAGGGGAGAGAGTGGGTGGAGGTGGTGAAGGAGTGGTAGAGGGGAGTGGAGGTGGAGAAGGGGTGGTAGGGGGGAGTGGGGGGTGGAGATGACGGAGGAGTGGTAGAGGGCTGTGGGGGGATGGATTTGGAGGTGGGAGTTAAGGACTAATGAAAAAAGAAAATCGGACCGCTGACTGCGGTGACGAGAGTAATCATCGACGTGCCGGCAGAGCCGGGAGAAATATTTACTAAGATTATGCACGGCTCTCATGGGAGGGAGACGGACAAACCGGGGGAGCGGTGGTGGCAGCGGCAGCAGCTGGACCTAGCAGTCGGAACAGGAACAGGACTTGAATAGCCTGGCATGCGGTGCGCCGCCACCGGCTGAGACGTGCTCGCGCATATCCCATCTCTTGTTACCGTTTAATCTCTTCAAACATTAACGACAACAAACACACTGCACACTGCCCGCCTCGCAAACCCAACTCACAACACAACTCCCAAACGTCACACAGAGGTGTATTCAGGGGCTGTTTCAAAATAGGGCACGGCATGCTTGCGTTAAAAAGCGAAAAGTGGCAGGGGATCACATGTATATTCCGGTCACTATCGCTTGACTGCAGTGAGGTCAGCTGCCTACATGCAGTGCATGCCTGTGCTTTCAAAGTCATGATTCAAACCCCCCATATCTTACAACGCGAAGGTATATTCTCATGCTGATGCAGAAGGTGTGTGTGTGTGTGTGTGTGTGTGTGTGTGTGTGTGTGTGTGTGTGTGTGTGTGTGTGTGTGTGTGTGTGTGTGTGTGTGTGTGTGTGTGTGTGTGTGTGTGTGTGTGTGTGTGTGTGTGTGTGTGTGTGTAAAAGGCCTGTTGGGGTCTCTTGCACTCTGGCACTTTTCTGAAAAACTGGCCCCTGTCTGTAGTTCAAGAGTCAGATCACTTTCAACTCTGGGCTCCTTTGTGGCCACGGCGGCGGTGAGTGAAGCCCTGTCATCTCCCCCTGGGAGCCCGAGGTTCATAGATCTGGCAGCGTTCACACTCTGCATCACTATCTTAGGCCCCCGCCCTCCAACTTCCAAGGAGCGCATCAAGCCCTCTGGGTCCCAGTGAACCCCCCAGCCCGATCTGTCCCCCGCCCCTAACAATATATTCTGCTTATCCTGTGCTGCCTCATCCTGAGGATTATCCACGATAGGATGTTGTTGTGGTGAAAATGTAAAAACTAAAAACTAGTTTAGATAAGATGTTGGGGAGAGCAATGATGAGCTACACCATCATCGTCCTCATCATCGCGTAATGCTCTAGCCGTGTAAGCAAAAGGAGCAGCTCTTAGTATTAATTAGACCAATGGCTAGGTACACCAGTACATCAGTAAAGGATAAAAGAGCAGTTGGAGTCACTGCACGCACGGATGTGGAGCCTCCGCATTAGAATGGCATGAGCCCCATTGTTAACGCCCGGTGTTCTGTTCCGCTCGGTTGGGAAACCAATGTGAAAAGGAACCATTACCGGGGGGTGGTGGGCTTTGTCTACTTGGAGCTAATAACGCAGATGCCGGGCGTTTGCTAAAATGGCACTGAGCAAACAAAGCATGCCAGACAAAAAAAAAGAAATAAACCTGATTCGCTTTTAAAAATCAGATTAAGCGGCTAAAAACCTAAAGTGACCTGCCTGATGAGCAGCTGGCACAGAACCATCTGTCCAATCATGACTTATTGTTTGTTAGTGTGACACAGTGAAAAGAAAAATAGAATACAAGAAACAAAATAAAAGGCACCGCTGACAGGTAGACACACACACACACACACACACACACACACACACACACACACACACACACACACACACACACACACACACACACACACACACACACACACACACACACACACACACACACACACACACACACACACACACACAGCTCCCCTCACGCCGATGCCAAGCGTTTCTGTGCCAGATTAACGTCATCCGGAAATAATGCGGCAAAGGGTGACAAGTACAGCGTTTTCGAGGATGGCCCTGCTTTGCCGGTGCTGCTGCCAACAGTTTCAGATACAACCCCCCCATCCACCCTGACACCCACCCACCCAACGACCCACCAGTCCCAAAAAGGGGGGCTAAGGTGTGTTGGAAACGGCAGGCTGCAGCGATAGGGCTTACAGTCACTGTCACATGCCACCATGGGCAAATTATCACCTAGGTTGGATGTTATACACACGCATGAAATAGAGAAGCACTGTCAAGACTGCAATATTTTCACACCGGGAAGACAAACTTCAACAAACGCAAAATAGTGAGGTTGTTGGAAACTTCCTGCCCGGCTCGGTTGTGATCTGGCGCAGTGCTACTCCTGTGGCGAGGGACTGGATGAGGAGACCACTGGTGTTGCTCCATCCCCCCCCCCCCCCCCAAAAAAAGAAAAGCCATGAGAAATTACACCGGAGATTCTCCGTTCTGTCGGAGAGCAGGAGTGTACATCAGTCCTGTGCCATGACAGTCGCCTCACGGGGAGAGGAGAATCATCATAGCAGGGGAGGGGAGGGAAGGAAAGGGGAGGGCACCTACTGCTGCACCGCAGTGCTGCTCAGCCCACAAAAACAGCAGTTGGTGTGGGCTGCTGTGCAGTTGTAGGCCTACGCAAAAGGTAGTGAAAAACGCAAATTCCTGCAGATATTTGGCAGCTTCAGAGTCTCAAACAAGGCCATTGAAATCTTCACCTTCAATAATTAAAAAGTACATTTAGCTACTTTTGATCATATTTAACTTCTTGCCACGTTTTTTTACAGAGCTCTTTTTTTGCTAATAAGAACGGTGCCAAAAGCTTCATGCTGTACAGACCAGCGAGCGAGAGAGCAGCCGTCAAGGCAATTAAAAACACTAAAAAGATCAAGATTGTTTAATGCGAATTGTATTGACTTGCAAGTGAGCCAAGCCCAGGAACTCTGCTGCTAATAACTTTTTTTAATGGTGTGAATATGCCATTTTATACTGCACTGCTTTATACTACCGGTATGCTAATGAGATAGATTTGGATTTAAATGGGATGGGGTGGGAGGGGAGAGGAGGAACGGGTGCTGCGCATTACAAATTCAAATTAATTGTGTTCAACATGAGCTAAATTGTATCTCTTCATTCTTAGCATATCAGCACAAAACAAACGAGGGCGCCTTTGTCGAGGGCATTGCAGAAAAGTCTTATCTTCTAGCCTCAATACTTTGTTATTGCTTTGCAGACAGTATGTGATAAGTTCATATTTTACTAATAGGTTGAGGGGTGTTCGTATTGCCATCGTAATTGCTAAGATAGGCATGCAAATATTCATTGTTCCTTTAGTACCTTATTAATGTGGGCTGAAACAAAACAAAACGATCACTGCCTGAGCAACGTGGCTAATTATTGCCAATGACACCGTGTCTCCTTGCTGTGATGTGACCTCCACCTATCATTGCAGTACTGAACTTTCTTAGTAGGTCACATGAATTGAGAAAGCACAAAACAGCACTGTATACATACACTTGTGTTGTAGGCATACATATTTACTTTGCCACTGCAGATCTGTGCATTGTTCTTTCTTTCCCGAAGCCACACAATGCGCACAACACCCGTTCCACGCCAGCCCTATCCACCTCCCCAGACCATGCCAGAGTGTGGTCGTTTTAACCCTGGCCTCTCCACCGCGTACACTCATACCATGGCACGCTTCAAATGCCATTTCACTGGTGGCCTCTGAGAGTGGAGAGCTATCAGGTTCATTTCGTTTTTTTGAGATTAAATTACTGCCGTGTTCAATGGGTGGTGGTGGGGTGGTCGGTTTCACCCCAGCAGATCGACTCAATAACACACCCACTCTGTGAATTAAAAGGGATCCAGGCCCTCCCAAGTGCAGGTGCACAAGCCACTCAATGCCAAAAGCAAGCAAGCAAGCAAAGAAGAGAGAGAGAGAGAGAGAGAGAGAGAGAGAGAGAGAGAGAGAGAGAGAGAGAGAGAGAGAGAGAGAGAGAGAGAGAGAGAGAGAGAGAGAGAGAGAGAGAGAGAGAGAGAGAGAGAGAGAGAGAGAGAGAGAGAGAGAGAGAGAGAGAGAGAGAGAGACCCAGGGCTGTGAGAATTTCGCCTGCATTTCGTCACGTGAGAAAACTAAAGCCACAGTATCATGTTACATTGTTTGATCTGTTGTCATGGCCAGAGGCCACAATTTGACGAACCAATTTGAATGTGAAGGTGCGCCCCACATAGTACAGAATGCTGCTGCCCCATCTGCTCAATCCAATAATGGTCTCGGTTGCTGTGTAATAGATAGCCCGCGTAGACTATCTATATAGTCTGGTAGCTACCACGTCAAAATCGGATGCCCAACACATTCTTGAGATGGGCGTCCACGACGGGGTGTGGCCCCTTCAAGTCTTTGGTCAGTGTCAAGTCTTGGGTGTCAAAGCAGCTTCAGTCATCCAAAGTTTATCGAGGAAAATTCCAACAGCTGATTAAATTACGCCTACTCAATTGGGCATACATTAAGCCTACCCGAATAATTTATTTCTCCTGAAATAAGTAAAATATTTAATTCGAGTATATACTTATTTATTTCAATGTAAATAATTTATTCATGTTTGATATTATTAATGTTTCCCACTGTCTAATGGTCAATCTCTGCGATTTATAGTGAGCTAATTGTACAACTGAATCTAGGTTGGATATGTTTATGTTTTAACAAAAGTTGAAGATTATACGGAAGAACATGAATGCCACACTAGATGAATCTGGCAGTCGTTGTCAGCGAGACTGGGACTACGTTCTCAAACACGGGCAGGCTTCTAGAATGATTTATTATTATTTTTTATCAAAGTAGATCACTTTTGCATCGGGAAGCGCGAGGTTAAAGCGGTTATGAAAACTCGTCCTTAATGTTACCCAAGCCAATTAAAAAGGTAGGCTTATCTTACTTTATAAGCATGTGTTAAAGGATTCCGCGTTAGGGTACAACTTCGAAGGAGACGAATTCGACTTTTTTGGTCTGGTCACTCAGTGATAACGTTAGCGTAAAACCGCCAATAAAAACACTTACATCAACAGTCTATAAATGCTCTGAGAAATACAACATTTCCATGAAAACTTCACAAGTTGGTCACGCCAAAACCTAAAGCTGAGACAACATCATGTTGTACGTAAAAGGTTACCAATTCCTCCTGACAAGGGAGACGCACAGAACAGATTTGAACTAAACTAAAGCCGATAGGGCACAGGTGCTCCGTTTGCGACCCATAGAGAAAAGCGAAAAGATTTTACCTGTTGGCCCTTCCATACTATCTGCGTAGATCCTCACGGTCAGCATTAGTAGAAATAACGCAGAATACATGTTTGCGGCAGCAGCAACAACAAAAAGTCCAGCAGGTTTATCAGAAAGAAATCCTAGAAGCAACTCCGGCAGTGCAGGGTGGAAGTTCTCAACTCCACTCAATTCATTGCTACTGCATCCCTAATGAATACGCTTCGCTGCTGGGTCCCTACTGAAGCCAAACAGAGAGCCGGTGCAGCTGACGTAAGTGTAAAGAATTCAAAAAAGCAACGGCTCTACTACTTTTGCTCTGACAACCCGGAGCGTAACAGCGCAGCTCTAGGACGCCTCCACGCGGTAGGTTTGATGGCACTCTGACACGCAGAAGCCAGGAGCCATGTGCCGAATGCAGTAAAGGATAACACCCTATCAAAAAAAGTATCATCGAGATGATACACTGTGGTTGGTACGAGTCAATACACACAGGCACTTATTTTTTATGGTCATTAACATATGCTTTTAGCACTATGTTCCAAAATAATGAATGACACGTAGGGCCTCTAATACATGGCATCAATTGCGGCAGAATTCATTTGAACAGCTTGTTCAAATGAAACAGAGAATGTTTCATATATCTGATTGTTATATTGCCGTTATATATAAAAGTTTTTATATTGTTCATTGGCCCCAAGTTGTTTATGTGCACAGAGACAGCAGAATGAGCAATGGTGAGGGGGCGACCCACTGTACTGCCTGTGGCATTTAAAAAGGTTTCGCTTCGCCAGGGGGAAATGTACTTGAGCAGCCTATTTTTATATATAATGACTTTTATGAGGTTCATACCTTTATACCATCACATTCTAAATATTGGTATCTTTACTTCAGATTTAGTTATTATCCTACTTTGTCATACTCATATATATATTACATTTTTACCAAAGATGTCCTTTTGTTAAAGGTTTAAATGTCTATATCCTACTGGATATTTACGTTTATTTAGGATATACCAGCAGGCCTACTTTTCAGCACAGTGCTGGAATACTGATACTATACCAGTAGGCCTACCGTTCAGCATCGGGGGCCTGTTTACTTGCTGGCAATTTGATGGCTAAATCTGCAGAAACAAGTATTTTGCCTGGGACAGACTGTTGCAGAGCTGATTGGCTGGCAATTATTACCACAGTTATGGTGATGTTCAGTCTAGTAAATGTCGCTGTGTGCGCTGTGTGCTAAACTGATGCCAGTCTATTGCTCTAGCCATACAAGTGCCCATGTTAGATTTAGGACAGAGAAAGTGAAGCTAATAAAAAACAAAACACCATTAGAACGGAGGTTAAATTGAGCTTTCTCCGTTCTCTGAGCAGCCTCAGTGCTACACAACCACAATGCCTTACTCGGTCCTATGGTAATTGTTACATTATCTACTGTGCATTCTGTACACAAGGAAAGGACTAGACGATGATGAGACTCAAGACCTTGTCTCTTTCAGAATTGAAGCAGCAGTAAGTAGTAGCAGACAATTTAATGGCAGCTCTCTCTCTCTCTCTAACACATAACATCTCCCTTGCACATGTGCACTTACTGGCTGAGGAGAGGCTGTTTTTTAAATGAGTCATTATTGAGTGAGACCTCTCGTGTTGATTTCCATGGGTTACGCACTGCACTGGGGGCGTTTATAATAAAGTAGACTGATTTTATTTTGAAAGAGGCGTGCGATGGGAAACATAAATATATGAATACACAGCATCCAAATTAATATGATTATAGAGAAGGAACAACTATGAATAGATAAGTAGGCCTGTAAGTCAAAATTAATATTATAGTATATGATAGTATATGACGGTGGAGAAGAACAAAGCAAAGTATATCCTTATCCGTGTGCACCCATCCATCCAAAGTCTAAAACCATGGCTGGGGCTTATCGGGTCTTAATTATTCAAGCATTGGGTATTTACATCAGTTGGCTGCTCACCTGCAACTGTGGTCAAACACATAGGCTGTCTCGATAGGTCAGCTAGGCATACTGTTCCTCTGGAGCTTGAGCCCCACCTCACACCGGCTATGAAGTTGTAAAGGACCACAAGACACAGGAGTAGAACGAAAGAGGAAACTTGATATTACAGATATGAAATGTTATTTAAACATTGAAAAAAGGCCTTATGCAACTTTTCAGTAAAAAAACAACAACATTGGAACACGTCATCTGCTTGAACACTATGCACATAAGGGCTCATTATTATTTATTTGGAGTGCACAAAAACAGAAGGATTTTTACAGCCTATTACTGTTAAAGTCAGCACAGAGCCAGAGTAAACTCAAGTGACTTTATTTTTATTATATTTTTGAGGGGGACAGAGGCAGCCCACTCCGTTATTCTGTCGTATTGAAATGGCAGTGTAATTACCGGGCTTTGGATGTTTCTGTTTTATTTCACACACATCAATTTTCCAATAAAACCTTTAGAGTTCTTGTTGTTGTTGCTGCGTTATGTGTTGTGACATTTAATCAGTGTCAACATGGTAAAAAAATAAATAGCAAGTCTAGGGGAAAGAACTAGAATTGTAACACAAAATTAGCAGGCTTGTTGCATTATGTCGAAGTTGTTTAACATATTTACAACACAAAGTACAAATCAATATATATATTCAGCCACAAATATAGCCAAAAAAACGTACAATGACACAGAACGACAATGTGGTTGCATTTAAAGGTAAATTATTATTTGATCAAGAAACACATTCCAGCTAGGGCAGACCTACCTCATCAATGATCAACCCTATGGTGTGCCTCATGTCTTCCCGTGTACAAGGAAGCCACAACTTCAAACTTCTCCCACCATCCCCATCGCCCCCCCATTGCCATGTGTCTGTATCTTCCTCGTCTAGCCACTCCTCGCCTCCTTTTTAGAACAGGGCCGGAATCAATGAGAAGGCTAGTCATCATTTCTAGACACCCCCTGCCTCTGTAGTGGATAACTAAAGAGTACCCCAATATAACTCAAAAGAAATGTCAACATGTAGGCTAAAGGAAAGCAGATATATAGGCCCCCTATATATTTATTTATTTGTATCTATTTCGTTTTTCAGGTTTTGTCAGGGTATAGCTGCTGGCAGTAGGCCACTTCCCACGTTCAGCTGTGTGAGTTCCTCTGAGACAAGGGCAAAAGAAAAGCAGCAGCCGAAAGCCAAGCCGTGTCAAAGGAAAGTTCAGTAGCGGCGCGGAACAGAAGGAGAGAAAAAGTTAAAAAAATAAATAAAACATTTTTATAAAACAATGTGTCAGGGGATGTTTACCAGAAGGCGATGCAACAGCGGGGGACCATATCAACAGTGTGGCCCCTGTGGAATACTTATAGGGGACATCGATGCCCTGGCCTCACCTGACTCAACCATCATCTACCCCAACACACACAAATCCATCATCCTCCCCAATGGCCACATCAGCCGTTCCCTCCTCAACTCCTACCGTCAGCAGTAACGGAGGGGGTCGAGGAGAAAGTGGCCGTCATGCAATGCAGAGCAGCCACGTCTGCCTGCCAGCCCACACACCCACCCATCTCTTCCCTGTTCTGACACCAGAGGACCCTAGCTCCCTCACCCCTAGAGGTCCCCCCGCCCCATTTATTTTCATAAGTGTGGGAAGGGAGGTGGTATGTAGAAGAACTCAGAGCTGTCACTGTGGTGGCAATGTCTGGTGGCATATACACGCACACAAACAAACCCATGCATAAACACACACACACACACAGATGTGCACTTAGAAAGGCACGCAGGTGCACAGCATGCTGACATAAAACCTCCACAAACACAACTACTGCAACTAAAACTTCCACTAAAACTTTATGTGCTTGCTTTGTGAACCGTAAAGCAACAAGACGCTGCCTAGCACAGCGTGTGCACATTCCCGCGCGCACGCACACACACAAACTCAGGCACGCGCACACACAAACACACTCAGGCACAGAAACATACACGCAACATTCTTCATATGAAGCCTCAAATGTCAGATGTTTCCCTCAATCACGCACAGAGTGAAACGGATTAGCAGCTTAAAAACTCTTTATCCCCAAGGAGCGAAGTGACTTTTAGTCCCCTATCAGCCCTTGCTCGGCTGGGAGGAAGGTAGGGAAAGGCTGCAGTCTTTCACCTGTTAAACTATGCAAAAATAAACAAATATTTCACAATGTTCCCCACACACTTCTGAAGGCTTACAACTGTGGTATGAGGTGCTTTTCAGTTTTTTTGGGGTTTCTCTCATTAGTGCTGAGCAATTGCATACGCCTCTAGAGGTGTGGATAAGTCACGCATAGACGCAGTAGTACTCTCTCTCTCTCTCTCTCTCTCTCTCTCTCTCTCTCTCTCTCTCTCTCTCTCTCTCTCTCTCTCTCTCTCTCTCTCTCTCTCTCTCTCTCTCTCTCTCTCTCTCTCTCTCTCTCTCTCTCTCACACACACACACACACACACACACACACACACACACACACACACACACACACACACACACACACACACACACACACACACACACACACACACACAGCAAGTGACAGCAGGCAGGTACAGGGGGTCCATGTTAAACACCCCAAGGTCCCCATTGTGCTGGAGCAGAATACAGATCCCTTTCCGCACCCAACCAGTCCATCCCAGTGTGGTTTCCCCAGGATGGCTCCCTGTATCTTGGGGTGGAAGGGTCCCCCTCAATCTGGTGACATGTCGATTGGCTCTGTCCTTACAGGTTCTTTTGGGCGGCTCTATGGCTCAACCCTGTTGTCAATGATTAAGCTTTTTGATGTCGAATGGGTGTTGGCCAACTTCGGCCAATATTTTGGATTGTTTGTTTGGGCAGTGTGCAAGCACCTTCATTTTCCATGGCACTAATACGGTGTCGAAAGAACTATATCCAAAACGCTTTGCAAATTCGAAAAGAACAAGCACATTAATGGAAAACACAAAAGCCACAACACAAAAGCAAAAGCCACAACTCAGTCACTATACTTGATATAGTCTGTCTGTGATTAATACCCAGATACACACAGACAGATACACACACGGACAGACACACACACACACACACACACACACACACACACACACACACACACACACACACAGTACTGAAGTTCGTTTGACTGAAGCCCCACAATCTTCCTCTGCCAAACTTTCTTCCTTTCCCTCGCTCCCTATCTCTGTGTGTTTCACTTATCTCTCCAACACCACAGAGCACACACTTTTTTTCCGTAACATCTCATCCATTTTTTAAGTTCTGCTCCATTGGACAATCATTTAATCCATGGTGGTGGTGGTGTTGTTGTTGACGGTGGCAGCTCCGTTGATGGTGGTGGGTGGGAAGGAGGGACATGCACCTGGTTTTGATTTTTGTTACCTTCCCAATCACCAATTGATCAGCCAATCCCCTCTTCCTCTACTCTTCTTCTTCTTCTTCTTTTTCTTTATTTTACTCCTCATCTTCTTTGTGCTCGCCCCCTCACTCTTTCAAGTGCATCCCCAAAATAACTACACTATCGCGGCTCGTCTACTGACTCTGCCCAAGCATATCCTAGGGCCTTTCCAACTCTATCGTTTTTCACACTGTGTTTTATTCTTGTGATGTGTTCTTGCTACTGCCTCAGAAGACCTATGCCCTTGCCCTTGGCTCGTCTTTGTTAAACTTTATGCCTGTGTGCATTTTTTTCGTTTCATTTTTACGTTTCTTCCTCATATTGAAATTTTTTCAGAATAAAATATATAAAACAGCATTAAGACTATGCTGCATATCCACACGTTATTTGATTATAGTGGCATGTTTACTTCAGCTGAGCCAGATTTGAAAGTTTAATTAATTAAAATGACATTCAGCAGCACTCAAAACAAGAAAAACTGTTATAACAGTAAATGAGACATGAAGAAGATTTAGGCTACCAAAAGTGCCGCAAACAATCTTTCTAATTGGCCAAAATGAACCACCTGACCAAGTAAGCTGTCAGAGCCAGACTGAACAGGAAGTATGCAATCTCAAACACAAATCCAATAAACCCTTCAGAAATGTTTTTGCAACTTAATATTGTTCCACCAGTAAGTTAACACAATTTTGTTTAGCATTATGCTTCTATCGTGTGTGTGTGCGTGTGTGTGTGTGTTGACATTATAACCAAGAAAATAAAACAAACCTTGACTCACATACAAAAAAAAGTATTAAGTACATTTTCTAATACGTTGCAACAAACACTATAGAAACCTGTGCATGCTATTTCCTACTAGCTTACTATTCTATTCTATTATTATTACTCATCTCAACTTCATTGTCTTTTACCAATAGACTTCATAGTAAAATAATGTCTCACAACAAGATTTATTTGAATCATAAGAAATGTAACTCAGGAGGTAAAATCTGTGCCAACAGCACATACAACAACATTATAGTAAAGGCTCTAGCTGACCGGTTATACAGCCAAGTATATCTGACAGCTGCCAAGTCGCAGGCACAGCCTACTTATCACACACCGAATGATGCTACGTCACATGCAGCAATCACCGCTACTATCAGCATCCAACTAGCCGAGCGCTCCAATCGTAATGATTCTAACTGGCTAAATGAGCAGTGCCTTTCAATATCTTCACTCACTCACTTCTTCTGCTGTTCTTTTTCCACCTCTTCAACAGCTTGAACAGCAAAGTACACACGGGAAGGGCATGAAGGCCTTCTGCTTGCCCCGTCAATGGCCGCTCTTGTGTGAAGTAGTATTCATAGTCACTGTTAAATCATAGATTTGTGAATGAGAAGTTATGGTGACGGTTGACTGCTGCTCTTGCCTAAATTGTTGGTTGAGCATATGTTTATGTCTTAGCTATATGGAGCAGGATGGTTATGTCATGGCTTAGCTGTTTTATTTTTATTTTATAATAGTATATTATGCCTTGTGGCATTATGAGAGGGGTTGGGGATTGATTCATACACATGCAGTGTGTACTCATACAAATGCAGGTCCAAGAAAAATGGATAAAACAACCTTCAAATCTCAAAACGTATCATGACCACCAAACTAATGCCTTAGGTAATACCTGTTGTAGTCTCTTTTGCGGCAGCCATCTTAGTTTGTACATGGTTGCAGCAACCTTGAGGAGATGCATCTCCCGTCAACATCTGAAAATACAGTTAACACAGAGTTGCTGTAAGGTTTAACATGAATTACTGTCAAATGGAACCAAGTTTAAAAGAGGCACTAAGAAAAGATTGTAACAGATGTAAGTGTTAATAAAGACAATGAATAAAGTCAAGGGAAGTGAAGGGGAGGGGAGGGCAGGGGAAGGACAAGGGAAGGGAAGGCGACACCACAGCACATAGCGCTAGCTTACAGGGGTTTGCAGCCACAGGAGCATGTGCAGTTCTCATTCACATCCCGGTAAGGCCTAACAGAGCCAAAGTCAAAAGGGATTGTCTTACTTCACGACCCCATGGTTGATATTGACGGTGTTTTGGTTCGTGTGCAGGTCTCGATGTAATTGGCCTCTTTGAGGAATGCCTCTCTTTTGGCTTCCATCCCTTTATTTTCCATAACATACGTCTTCCTAAGCATGGCCCCATCTGGGACAGTTACAGCGGTCGGCGTCCCTGCAAACCAGTTCCTTCTCAGTGCGACGACCTTCCGATGCATCCAGTGCTCAGACCTCTCCTTCCCCGAAGACCTCCCTCTCCAACTTCACTTTTCCACTTCCAACTCAAAGACCTTTCTGGACTCATCTCCTGATGATATTCAAGTCTCTCCGCCGCCTGGGAGGGTTTTAGCTTCTGGGAAGTTTCTCTAAGGGAATTGATTTGCTTGTCCAATCGTGAGGCAACCTCATTGACCAACTTCTCTTTTTGGATCGGGAGGAACACCACCAGCCACTCTTTCTTCTGGAGATGTTCCTCCTCACACTGGATGATTTTCTCCTGTCTGCTGAACTGGATGGACCTCAACGACAAGCTGTCCACCTTCTTTCTGAGCATCTCTCGGGATTAGCCGGTAGTCTAGTCCATTTTAGAAGACGGGGACCAACAATTATTTTAATTTTTAATACATTAGCTAGTTTGGTAATAAGATACTGTAACATTATCAGACACTTGGCCAGCTGTTCTTTACTTTTCTCCTCGTCCAGCCAACTTTCTCTGTATGCAAGGTGGGTAGTGTAGAAAGGTAAGTTTCATCTAAGGACAGAATAAGTTCTGTGCTTGTGTCTGTGGTTTTTCAATGGATAATGTTGTTTTGTTGAACTCGGCCAGTACAGTTACACAAAAAGTGGTCAAGAATGATTTTATATTTCAGAGATAAATGTAAAAACAAAATCATACGGACTGAAATGCGCCTAGTTCTTCTACCAGATTCTATCAGTTTTAGCCGAACTTGCAATTTGCTTAACATAATCTAACAAGGTGAATACAGTTAAAGATGAAGGTCATCACTTTTTTTTTATCTTGATCTGGAAAAAAAAATCAAAAACTACATACTTATGTCAAAAGGTTTGTCTTCGTCGTTGTAATAGTTGAGTTGTGATGAGGCAGCTTGCCCTCCATTCAAAAACCAACACAACCATTAAAACTGAATAACAACGAGAAGCAGCTAGTATAAAGTATGTGTCACTTGTATTCTGGAATGTGTTCAAAGGCATATATTGTTTTTTTTCTGTTAACATGCAAGTTAACCTGATAGTTGTACATTTGCTTATAATTTAGTTCCAGAGACCTTGATGACATTTGGGAAAACTCGCTTTCACGCAAGCACGAACACATATGCGGACACACACGAACCAATTTGGTCACACACACACACACACACACACACACACACACACACACACACACACACACACACACACACACACACATTTATGTTTGGGTCAATTTGATTTCAATTCACTGGATTTACTGGAAAGAGCACAGCCGTCAGGCAAATATTTTAGCGATGCAGCTATAGATTGAACATTAAGACACACTTCCTGAATTGAAAACAGGAAAGTGAGAACTTCTCACAAACTCAGTTTTTTTCAATATTGAACTGGATGAATTGGGTCAACCACCACCAGCACAGGCAGTCTAGCAAACTTACTGAACTAGCCAGCCAAGTTTGCTAGCTAATCTAGTAAACATTCAACATAATACCCTGTAGCACTGTATCAAGTAAGATTCACATTTCTTTTTACATTAGCTCTGCTGATATCAGTTTCACAAACTTTATCGCCGAACAAACATTTAATCCTTGCTTGCCAGATAGCAATGCTGCTAAACAGACGGGGAGCAATGAATCACATCTTATCTGAAATAGAAAACGCATGAACAGCTAACACTTTAAAATAATGGCACATTAATTTGCCATAAATTAACATTAGTTAATGCAGAAACATTTTTATATAGCATGCACATAGGTTAGGGTTAGGGGTAGTGGATTAGGTTTCTGTATTGTACTTCAGTTCTTGTTAGTTAAAGCTACTCTGGTTGAAGTGGCACACCATATCCAATCCTTTGTTGTGGGTTAGGACCCTAATAATTTATAAATTAATACCGTAGTCAACATGAACACCATTAGTAAACAAGAACACCATTAGTAAATGACTACTAGAACATTAGTTGACTGTTAATTAACAGTTAGTTAATGCTTATAACTGCATTAACTAATGTTACTTAATAGTTGATTAATGTACCATTATTGTAAAGGGTTAACCATAAACCAATAAAACCAATGAGACTTACTGTCCAATTTATGCCAACATAATGAGTTATCGCTGTAAAGAAAAAATGCCAGCATCATTCGTGGTTCACTGAGCATTTGGAGTCAACGGCGTTTGTTAGCTCAGCTGGTTGGCCTGGCGCAGTACTGCTGCAGCTTAAGCTAGCCTTAGCTCACCTCAACTGGTAAATTCTGCTAGACAGTGGATACAAATGAACACAAGAAAATAGGTTTGGTTACATAAAAAAATAATAACAATAGGTTAATACTCATGTGTGCTTTTGGTGTCCATGAATGTTTAGTCTCTCTCCGCCCCTCAACTTGTCAGTACCTATAACAAACTCTAGTTAGTTAATTCATTTATCCATAGATTGCTGACCATTTGAAGACAAAAAGTACACTTCAAAGCATTCTTGTGATCCAAAAACCAGCAACTTTGCCCTTTGTTCCAACATCATCTATTGTGAACCCACCATTCTTTGGGGGTGACTACAATTCTCTCCCATAGGCGACTCCTGCCATGGCCTGTGTCATTGTGCTCTGAACTTTACTCCAAGCACTGCGTTCTGCTCACTGCTTCTAGAAATTGGCTAAAAGTAGAGAAAGATGAATACCATCTTCCATTCTAATAGGGATTCCTTTAGTTTTACCCATCCCCCAAAATAATGTTTTATTTCAAATAAATTACTGCTATTAATAACACAAAAGCACCTGCTTCAAAATGAATCAAATCTATGTTATGATTAGGCGTTGAAATACACTACGACTCAGTTGTCGGTTTCCCCAAATGATATTGACTGAATTGAGATATGAGGCACTTTCCAACTGTTCCCAATTCCGAATTATTAACATTCTACAGCTAGAGGACATAATAGCCACGTGGTTGTGTACTTCCACTGACTGAACATCAAACATCCGCATTGCCCTTTGTCTGCTTGTATTTTTTTTATCACAGTAATTTCAATACATCACAAGCTTACAATAATAAAAAAGTCGTCTATGGCGGTTTGAATGATTTTCCACACACACAGAAAACGATTCAACGCCAAGTGTGTCCCTTCAACAGGAACACCGAAATGGGATAAAGATTATGCATAATAAAAACCAAAAAACTGGAAACAGATTTACGGTGTTGTTGTGGCAATGCAGTCTGGTTCCCTCCACTCTCACGGTGCGCATGGCTGCCTCTACGTCCAGTTAAGCAGGGGTTGGGGGATGGCGGTGGGGCAGACAGGACGCCTCCATGACAGACAAGGTGATGGTCGGGGCTGTGGCAGCTCGCCTAGCCTGTCCTATCCTCTACCGTGACTGGATGTAAACAAGAAGGCCTCTATCTTTGCCCCACATGAATGGATAAGGCTAGCGGGCTTTCTCCCTTTTCCAGTTCTCTCTCTCGCTCTCTTTTTTTCATGGAGGTCTACACATGCAGTATGCATGTGTAGAAATCTTCCTTCCTTTTTCATGGAGGTCTAGACCTCCATGAAAAAGGAAGGAAGATTTATTTCTGGAAAGAAATGACCAATGTAGTTATTTTAAACTACATTGCTCCCCACTTTCTAATCACAGCCAAAAAGGGCCCATTTAAAAGTCAATGTTGTCAACAGCAGTCTCTTAAATGCATAGAAGTCCCCCCTCCAACAGTTATAATATCAGGAGCCCCGTTATTGATTTAGTTTATCTTGGCCCGAAGCCAACGTGCCAAAGTGTGATCCAAACAGCTAATGGCACCCATCTCGCATTATTTAGTGGGAAGGGATCTCAGGAAACTCAAAGTGACTTCCAGAGCGATTTTGGGTGTTTCGCTTAAATGAAGTGAGGATAGAGTAACCCATCACGTATTGACTCAAATTAAGCCACAGTATGAAAGCAACTCCAGGTACATCCCAAGTTGCTCATTGCTATGTTAATCTAACCATGCCTTCGAGAAATGTGTTATGAATTTAAACTAGCTCATAACATACACCTACTAAATAGTCTGTAAGACTGAGAATTATTAAAAAAGATATGGAGCATTATCATGTATTCGTTTTCAATGTTTACTGATGCACAGTAGCACTTGGAAACCATAGAAGTGCAGAGTTACAGGGAGAGCACAAAAAGACACTTCAACTCCTTCTTAATCTGTAAAGAGCCCTTAGGGCATCTGCTAGCCAGCCATTGTTACTTGGTGGCCTTTGTCAGTCAGACCATAAGGAGTCAATGGGTAGGCCCACATCAGGAGCACCTTAGAGACCCTGTCTTGTCACATAAACAATGGCTACAGGTTACACGTAGCAAGGTCCCCGATGTTGTTTCAGTGACATTATTTTGCTTCAACTTCCCTGGGAAAAAATACTGACTATGGGTTCTAAAACTCTGCCCATCGGTATATCAGCACATTAGCCAGACGTACACACACACTCACCTTACTACAGACATGCACACACATCCTTCACACTGTAAAGACACACACACACACACACACACACACACACACACACACACACACACACACACACACACACACACACACACACACACACACACACACACACACACACACACACACACACACACACACACACACACACACACACACACACACACACACAAATATACAATATTCAGATAGCCAAGTCAGCATAGATTTAAAAATAACATGGTAAAAAAAGGAAAATAATAAAAAGCCTGCTGACCAAAGAGGACTAAGCCTGACAGCCCAGATTCTACAGCCCACTACAATAGAGCTGACAAGCTGAGAGCAACACAGTCTGACAGACCATCTCTACCCCATTCCCACAACCTGCTGAAAGCTATTAGCGTCTTCTGACGCCCTCTGGTGGTGGGACACTGACGCTGCACAATTAGCAATTCACACGTTTTAATGTCAGATATTGAAACAAATTACAAATTCCGTTTGCAAATACCCTCATTTGTTCAATTGAAAATCCTGAAAAACGCACAAGCACAGAACAAGGTTTTCTTTGTTGTTAGTCATAAGCAAAATCATAAATTAACTGATTTACTGCATGTGCATTTTAGTGAAAACAGAATTCCTCTTTCTTTTGGTTAGAAACTAATAAATACAACACTAAAGTACAATTCAAATAGCAAAACTATATACATAGTAACTTGAATCAGTACATTTGCCTAGAAATACCAATGACACTGGGATCAAACTAAATCCAAAAGGGGTAAAATGAAAACACGTTCAATGTTATTCCACAAGCAACCTCGTGGAATTACGTTGACACCTTTGGGTGCTAACTAAGAATGTTGGCTTTAGATACGGAAAAGGAAAAACCACTCATGTCATAAGCAGCTATCTTCTAAAGTAATGTTTAAGAATAGACTGCAAGGCTGCAAATTAAGAGAACAAAATAAATGAAAAAGCTAGGAAAAAAGCCGCTCTAAAGCAACACTACAGCCCAAAACACAGTGCAATTAGAAGTCAAAGACCAAGAAAATGCCATTTAGCTTAGGGACTACGAAACTACGGCAGACAGTTGTTGCAGTACTTCTCGTCCTGGAGGGGATGGCAAAAATGTTATTATGAACTATTAAGAAACAGAAACTCCAAGTATATCCGGTAGGCAGCGCGGTCCTCTGTGAATCATTAAAATACTGCGGTTGACAGATGTAATAAAATAAAAAAGAACAACAACACAAAAGGAATTGATTAGTGCTTGGTCACGGCCAAGGCAGTGAACGGTATGTTGGGGTACTCATGGGCATCACAAGGCTCACTCGGTGAGCGAGTCCCTCCCTGCGTTTGAGTGTTTGAGGCTGTAAGGAGTAGGTGTGTGTGTGTGTGTGTATGTGGAGGAAGGGGTGTTGGCATGTCTCTCGCTCTCTCTCTCTCTCTCATTGGATCTTAGTTTCTCCCTGAGTGTTGTCCTCAATCACCACTATGTGCATCCCGGCCAGCTGCCCATTGGCGTCCAAGTGCAGCCCCTGCATGGCCCCAGTCTGTGCGTGGTGGTGATGGTGGTGGTGGTGCCCGCCCGCCCCCTCCACCACCACCGTGGCGCCCTCGCCCCCCACCTCCCCGCTCAGCTGCAGCTCCATCACCCCCACCCCGTCCGCTTGCTCCACCGGCGCCGGGTTGATCTCGATGACCGCGTGCTGCTCCTGCCCCGTCACCTCCACCTCCTCCCCCTCCTCCTCCTCCTCCTCCTCATCCCCCCCCTCCTCCCCGGCCATCACCTCCTGCTGCATCAGCACCTCCGTGGCGCCGCCGCCGACGCCGACCACGCCTGCCTGCTGGCTCAGCTGCACCAGCTCCATGGGGCTGAGCAGCGTGCCCAGCTGCTGGCACCCGCCGTCCCCCGAGGACGCCGTGCCCACAAGGGTGAGCCCCGACGAAGGGTGCAACGTGAAGGTCTCCGACGTCTTGCCGTCGGCGCCCGCCACCACGTAGCGCGTGAACACCTGGGCGCCGGCGGGCAGCAGGGTGACGGTGTTGGAGGAAGAGGAGGCGGGGCCCAGGGCGGTGAGGCCCGGCAGGCCCGCCACGGTGAAGGGCTGCCCCAGCGCGGAGGACGAGGAGGAGAGCACGGGGGAGAGCAGCGTGAACTGCTGCGGCTGCAGGGTGGCGTGCTGCTGCGCGCCCAGCGGCGAGGCCAGCAGTGACGAGGTGGAGGCGGGCCGCTGGAGGCGGGGCCGCTTGGCCGCCTGGCGCCGGGACGGCGTCTTGCTGCGGCCGGCCGTCGGGCTGGAGAGCAGCGCGCGCACCGGCGTCTGCTTCCTCTGCTCCTCCAGCTGCTGCTCTAGGCCTGAAGGGAGGGGGAGCAGAGTCACAACCGTTTCAAACTACCAAACATAACAATTTGCCTGCAAAAACAGCTGAACTCCTTCATTATGTCGAATTGGTAGCGTTAGCCAGGGTTCCGATTTGACTGTTCAAATATGAACCGTTACCAATTTCAGATTTACTTTAAGCATCAATTCAGAAAGATACACAGAGAAGACCATCCGGGACAGGAAATATATTATACCTTGGATTAATGGCATAGGAAAGGCTTGTGGTTAAGGACGTATCGAACTGGCTAACTCAACTTCATAATTTGATGTCAGATATTGAAACCGTATGCAAATATCCTCATTGGTTGAATTGAAAATCCTGAAAGATCCACACAAGTAGTCATTTTTATTTGTTTTTTGTTGTCGTAAGCAAAAGGCAAAAAGCCTTTCCCAAACTACTTTGCATTCGCATTTCAGCGGGAACCAAATAAATCTTTCTTCACATTGCTGCTTCACGACAGGTACGAGTAATGCTGTCTTGGTGACCGGGGGTGAGGGATAGGATATATAAGGCTGGGGTCTACTCACTGGCGAGCGCGGTGATCACCTGCTCCTGGCTGGGGTCCGTCTGTTCTCTCTTCCTCTCCAGGATCTTCTTGACCGAGTCCAGCAGGCCGAACACCTGGGCCAGGTTACTGAGCACTGCCACCTCTACCAGACAGGAATCTGGGATCAGTGTGGCAATCAATCACAAGGTAGCTCCAGTTTAGACCAAAAACGTTGAATATTCTTTTCAAAAACGATGCCGGGCCCCCCACATATATACATATATATAAAAAGAATAATACAAAAACATCACTGCATAATCAATAATGTGAATTAACACAGCTACTCAACCGCTTAGTCCACTGTAGAACCTACAGTGGATTAAACTATCACCTCTGGTGAAAACGTGTGTGGTACTGGTGTTAAATCTAGCACTACCTTTTAGTGTAGGTTATAGCACTTGGGTTGCTTGTTATAACATGATGCATGCAGTAGCCCTCCCATAATAATATCATCTATTTGTGGTCTTCCAACTGTCACCAGGGAGGCCGTCTCTGTTCAAAACCAATGTCCCTCAGCTCACACAACAGCTAAATCCTCCTGTTAGCCACGGCGGTAGCCTACCCTGCTGCCAGTAGGTACTAGATTAGAGGTTTCCTACATGCTCCTTGTCCACCCTGCCCCATCTCACCATAACACTGTCTCTCTCTTTCAGTGTGTCCACCCTGCCCCATCTCACCATAACACTGTCTCTCTCTTTCAGTGTGTCCACCCTGCCCCATCTCACCATAACACTGTCTCTCTCTTTCAGTGTGTCCACCCTGCCCCATCTCACCATAACACTGTCTCTCTCTTTCAGTGTGTCCACCCTGCCCCATCTCACCATAACACTGTCTCTCTCTTTCAGTGTGTCCACCCTGCCCCATCTCACCATAACACTGTCTCTCTTTCAGTGTGTCCACCCTGCCCCATCTCACCATAACGCTGTCTCTCTTTCAGTGTGTCCACCCTGCCCCATCTCACCATAACACTGTCTCTCTTTCAGTGTGTCCACCCTGCCCCATCTCACCATAACACTGTCTCTCTCTTTCAGTGTGTCCACCCTGCCCCATCTCACCATAACACTGTCTCTCTCTTTCAGTGTGTCCACCCTGCCCCATCTCACCATAACACTGTCTCTCTCTTTCAGTGTGTCCACCCTGCCCCATCTCACCATAACACTGTCTCTCTCTTTCAGTGTGTCCACCCTGCCCCATCTCACCATAACACTGTCTCTCTTTCAGTGTGTCCACCCTGCCCCATCTCACCATAACGCTGTCTCTCTCTTTCAGTGTGTCCACCCTGCCCCATCTCACCATAACACTGTCTCTCTCTTTCAGTGTGTCCACCCTGCCCCATCTCACCATAACACTGTCTCTCTCTTTCAGTGTGTCCACCCTGCCCCATCTCACCATAACACTGTCTCTCTCTTTCAGTGTGTCCACCCTGCCCCATCTCACCATAACACTGTCTCTCTCTTTCAGTGTGTCCACCCTGCCCCATCTCACCATAACACTGTCTCTCTCTTTCAGTGTGTCCACCCTGCCCCATCTCACCATAACACTGTCTCTCTCTTTCAGTGTGTCCACCCTGCCCCATCTCACCATAACACTGTCTCTCTCTTTCAGTGTGTCCACCCTGCCCCATCTCACCATAACGCTGTCTCTCTCTTTCAGTGTGTCCACCCTGCCCCATCTCACCATAACACTGTCTCTCTCTTTCAGTGTGTCCACCCTGCCCCATCTCACCATAACACTGTCTCTTTTAGTGTGTAGCTGTGATCATGACGGGACGCCTGGCCTACCCCACCTGACTCACTAGCCAGCTCCTCTTCACCACCATGTTCTATTCCCTAACAACTGAATTGTAGTTTTTCTTTTTGGTCCATCCGTTTTACTTTTGGTCCATCAATTAACAAAATCGGTTTTCCTAAGCCCCTCCCCATGCGGCGCAGCAGGACATCCTACTCACCAGCGTCCTGCATGGGGGCCTGGTCCCCGGCGTGCTGCACCCCGTTGAGTAGGCCCAGCAGCTCCGCGGTGATGTTGCTCACCACCTCCCCGATCAGGCCCACGTCGGCGATGCCCTTCCAGAAGCTCAGCGTCTCCTCTGTGGGACGACAACATGGACGGACCGATGAATGAATGGATTCAATAGAAATACATTGATGAAAGAGGGAAGGGGTTATGACAATATATGATCAGCCATGTCATACAACATGAATGATTTAAGTTTGAACACATTGACTCAGGAGGAGGGATCCTCTATAAAACACTCTGTAATCACGCTGCACATTATGGGTTGTATGACTACAGAATGAGATGGGTTTTTCGCTCCTGGCGGGCATGATTATTAATTTGCTACTTGTCAAATACAGATCATTTCCTGCACCTGTACATCCCCCGACAAATCCCTTGTATGTCAAAGTTTACTACTTGTCAATGAGGCTCTTTGGGATCCTGGTTCTGACCTGAGAGTTCCCCGCCGTCCCTCTTGTCGGAGGAGTCTGATCCCACCGAGCTCCAGTCCATCTTCCCCGTCAGGATCTCCGTCCCGTCCTCCCCTGCCGCCACCCCCCCGTTGCCCAGGACCACCTGGGCTGCGGGGCCGTGAGCACACCAAACACACGGTTAGAGGAGGAAGAAGGCCTGACTGATTACCGCTGAACCATGTCTCAATCGAACCCGGTGATGAGGATGGTTGAGGGAATTGTTGATTTGCAAATATGATCTAAATGAGATGGTCCGTATTTTTACATGAATGTTTAATGTTTTTATACATTAAAAAGTCAAGTGTCCAAATGACACTATCAAAAATATATAGATCAAGGATTATGTTCTCAACACATTTGTCTTCAACATGTGGCAGATTCCAAGTTTCTAAATGAAGTTGGTTTTGATAATTGAGTAAGCGATCACTTCTAACGATATCTACCGAAAATGTTTTTTTAAATAGTTAAATAAATTCTACATTCCAATCGGGCTTCATATCTTCAAAACATTGAATTATAGCCTATACAACCAATCAAGTGTATCAATACACGTATATGCACTGTATGTAATGGAAGTGCATCTTTAAATGCTCAAATAAGAGTTTCCGGATCTGCCAGTCTCGGCAGACTATATGGAAAACTCCATAAATGTACACAACTATTGTCTAAAATGACATTGAATACAAAAACGGCCCAATTTACTTGGGATATTTCCCATGATATATAAATCATTAACCTGTTGAATAAGAAAAATCACTAGCTTTGCATTTGATGTCCAACAACACCCAGTGTGTTCTCGTTACCAGCCTACGCTACGAGCTTGTTAGCAATTTAAAAATATATATACATACAACGAAAACTTACATATAACAACTTCACCATATGATATATTCATTGTCTTGGCTATACATTCTTAAAAAGTGAGGTAATTCAGTAAATAAAAACTAACACTTTATTAATAATAAGACGGTGATGGATCCGGACGCGATGCAGACGTGATCAACCACGACACTCGGGCGGTCCGTGAGAACTGTAGCGTGTGGGGTCAGAGAGGGCGGCGGCCTCACCTTGGGAAGAGGTGGGCGTGGTCAGTCCACTGCCGTCGGGGGGGAAGCGCGTGTTGTTGATGAGCAGGTCAAACTTGGTGCTGCGGCACGTGTTGGTGCACAGCGTGCCGTGCTGGTAGAAGTCCAGCTGGCCCGAATCCATCATTTTCCTGGAAACATGAGGATGAACAAATGCAAGGATATTAGAGGTGTGGCATTTTTCTTTTATACACAGCGATGATACTGAAACGGGGACTTTGGGTTTCCCAGTATATCAATATTCAACTTAATCCCAGGTGACAACCAAATGTCCGTTATACTGTACAAATTCTAAGAGAGCATTGAATTTGTTAGTGATTGTTGAAATACATGCTCTTCTAAACCGTGGACTGTCATAGGTAGGCATGTAGGTAGGCATGTGTACTCAGAGTACTACCCACACTCTGGTACATAAAAAGAGCAGACCCATAAATATGTGTTGGTTCAACGATGACGCCTCTGTGAAAATGGTCTATTGTTCCTCGTTCATGACATAGAGTCTAAGGTGATTTGCAAAACATTGAGTGGGAGTAGGAAGCTAATTATGAAGGTATAATCTATTTTTATTCATGCACTCCCTAAGATTGTGGGGCCCCATGATGCTACTGGGACTTCAGTTTAAATGTTGACATACTGTGGGCCTGCTAAGGTCTGTTTTACTCCGATACAGGAAAAATGTAAAACAATGAGAAAATTGCACACAGTACATCCCTGACCTTGTTTCCCATTATAAGAAGGCAACAAATAAACCATGTCGTTTGTTATACGTATCACCGTTACCTTTACCAGATAAAGAAATACAAGCTTGGTGACTTTACCTTTTTATATAGACAGATTGGAAAAACAGACAGACGGACAGAAATTCAGCTGAATCACTGACATGCTCTGTAAAACAAAATATGCCGCATCCACCGATAAAAACAGCAAATTAAATCATTTCTGCCGAGCGTTAAACACACAAACACACACACACACACAATGACTCACGTGCCCTTGGGCTGACAAGCAGAGTGAAGATTACAAGCCTTGTCATAACACTTATGTTTCCACTTGACAATTGATGACACACAATGACAAAACATGAACCATTAACTACATTGAGTGGGCAGAAACAAAAGGAAAAAAACATTTACGATTTAAAGCAATGTGTATGTTTTACATATCAGACACCTTTTAGTAGTTTAAGGCCAGCTTCGCAGTGCGTGACAAATACTAGCGTCATGTGTTCAGGACTTTCGCCCACGCAAACCCAGCAGGGTGTTGGAGAGAGAGGTGAGAAGGAATAAGAAGACTATCAAAGTAAAAATAGCCCTGAGATGTTTTGGAAAGAACATCACTGGCTGTGGCATGCATTTTTTGTGAGGAATCTGCATTTCAAATTAAATAAGTTGCAAACTTACTTTAACTCGGCCTTGCCAGAAGCATGATCCACAACAAAAACTAATGTAAAAGCTGTCCTGACAATGACGCGATGAAGGCCACAGCGGCAGACTGCTTCATTAAAGTGTGGTGGTTAACCGTAGCCATGACGTTTCTTTGCATTTGGCTGCATTTAGAACTCCTTGTACACTTGCAACACAGCTCTCTAAGCACTCATCCTTACAGTAGGAAGCGGAGTTCTCACACCATCTTGGCATTCATGACTGATTCATAGCCTTGAGGAGATCATAAATGTCACATTAAACATTAACACAAGCTGGAGTTAATGTTTACTATATCATTAACTGCTCATAACTAATATAGCTCATAACTGATATAAGTTATGTTAGTTATGAGCTATGTTCCTGTTGCAGTTGTTATATCATATTACACAACCAACAATGTTATTTGATGATAAGCGAAGCAACATAAAACTCAATGCTAAATGTTGTATATGAAATGCGCCACACAGGTGACCGAGAAGCTTAACCTCTCTAGTGGTAGAGCGTCTCCTCACCTTAACATGACCCCGCCCATCCGGATGGCTCGCTTCCAGTCCTTCAGAGTGGCCTTTCCGGAGATATGCACAAACTGCTTGGGGCTGATCAGCTGGTCTTCATACTAAAGACAGGTTATGATTGGCTTAACGGCTGGTCTTGATACTAAAGACAGGTTATGATTGGCTTAACGGCTGGTCTTCATACTAAAGAGTGGTTATGATTGGCTTAACGGCTGGTCTTGATACTAAAGACAGGTTATGACTGGCTTTCAGGCTGGTCTTAATACTCAAGACAGGTTATGATTGGGTTAACGGCTAGTCTTCAAACTTAAAAGACAGGTTATGATTGGCTTATCCGCCGGTCTTCATATTAAAGAAATGTTATGATTTGGTTAATTTCCAACTGATAATTCTGGAAGGGAAATCGAACAAAGTATAAGGAATGTCATCTGAACCGTCAAGAGTTCATTGCATGATGCGAAAGTGACAAAACACCCTAGCCCCATCGGCTAGCTTTGTGTTAACCTGTTGCAGGCATTATATGAGGGAGTAGGAGCTTTCATGATTGGTTCAACTCTTACAGAGAACGTCATCTGCTCTTTTAAGCTGTAGAGGTAACAGCATTGTCTTGAGGAACAAAGTACTAATTGGGTCAATCTATAAGTTGCGTTTTGTTTTGAGGGATTGTACACACACCTTGACACATTTCACGTTGATACCCGGACACACAAACTTCTTCACCAGCAACACGGCTTTGCTGTCACCACACGTAATGGGATAACCCAGCTCCATCTCCTCCCCATCCACTGAGGTTTGTTCTTGCGTGAAGAAAATACCAACACACACACAAACAGTGCAGACACAGGTAGTTTAAACATCAGATATGACCTGTATTTATACATTTTCATAGACTCTGAGCCGTTAAGTTTCGCATTCTCACCTGGAAGTGCTTCGACCGTCATAACGGCTGCATCCGTTTCTCCCGATTCATCACTGAAATATAAACCGTGCACATTGACAATATAATATATACTAAATATAATATATAAAAAACGTAAATACTTTCTTAATGTTAGCATGATATGCATGCTTTCACATACAGGATATCTGTAATGATTTCAATTTAAAAAATAAAATAAGGGGGTGTTCAAAACAGTGTATTCAAATATAATCGTTGGGTCATTGTATTTGACGCAGACAAATACTAAAAAAAAAAGGTGCTCAAATTTAAAGCAATACTAAAATAGAATGTATATAGGATGTGAATAGCTGTAGCTCCCTACCCAGATGTGATGGGCTGCAGCTGTAGGATGACCTGGGTCTTATTGGGGTCATCGGGGTCTCCCTCGTCCTCCGTGGTCTTCACCACCACCACCTCGCCCATCGACATGGTGACCTCGCCAGTGGTCGCCATCTATCGCCCCACACTGTACACACTGTAGCAAAAACGGATGTTGTTTTTATTCTGGTCGCTACAATCAGTTTGATGCGTCATACGAGAATACATGCCTGAACTGAAAGACACAAATCATTACAAGTTCTTAGTCAATATAACTGGCACTTGGTCAGATTAATCATTCGCAATAAATCGGGTTGTGGTTGTCCATATAGCGAGCCAGACCTTCTCAGAAACGACCCGTTGTATAACATAATACAGCAATAATCGTATGTAACGTTACCGTTTGATAATCCGTTAACCGGCTGTTCCATGTTATATTCTGCTATGTACATGAGAAATGGACCGAGATAGAGTACAAGTAGGGGATGTATGCATGTTCGGCACCTAATGGGAACAGTCTGCACACATTTACCGACGTAAATAAAAGTCGTCGCTTTAAGTTATCTGAGCAAACCGCGCGTTCATTTAGGCACAAGTAATGCATAGCTGCCTTCTGCAGTACAGAGTGACTAGACTTGATGGTAGCCATTACGATTAATACCAGGGGGTAGTGTGTTAAAACGAAGGACCATTTTCAACGTTACACTGGACTAATTCAAGCGACGGCAAAGTTTGCATTTACAGCGTGACGATTACGTGCCACTTGTCTCTGGATCGTGCGTCCCTTCGTAGTCTGCATTTTTATTCTCCGCTCCCCCTCAAAATGACGTCTCCCTGTGCGGCAGCACGTACAGCAAACAACGGCGCAACGACGGCACGGCCCCGCCATTCTGGGCTCGGCTGACTGAACGCCCAAACCACACGAGTTTAGAGTCTAAAATGAGCTGCTTCGAACACAGAAACCATGTCTATATACGAATCAATCTCAACAACTGATGAATCTACAAACAACTAATTTATCCTTACCGTTTAAGAAGCGAAATACATCCCTACATTCTGAAGAACTGCAGAGCATGCGCACACCGACGACATACACTTCCTGCTTAACAGTGCTCGCTTGTTTTCACATTCAAACACAGAGGACGGTAACGCTACTGTACAAATTTCCTCAAAACGAGGGCGCTTTACTGTTGCATCAAAGACACGTCAGTACAAACGTATTAAACAAATATTTAATTCGTTTAAAATAGTTAATAGTGAAATATTGGCTATATTAATCACCAACACAAGTGTAACGTGTTGCTGGTGTTACTAGTCTAAACCTCTCACCGATAAATCTCTAACAAGGTAGCTATGCTTGACGATTCCCAGTCAATTTTAAATTCAGTATGCCGTTAGGTTTTGTACGCATGATGATTTAATATTTATTTATACTTCTTACTTGGGGCGCCAGGACAACGATCACTAGCAGCCCCTGTTTGAAAAAATTGTGCTTCCGAAATCTCTTGATGTCGATTCCGCAAGGAGGGTGGTTTACCCCCACCATCCCTGTGCTATTCACAGCAGAAGCCCTTTTTACTTAGTCAGGCGCTGAGCCACCAGACCAGGAGGAGAGCACATATGCTACAGTCAGGGTTTAAAAAAAATATTGTTCTACGTGCCTCAGGTTTTATTTATGTTTAAATAATGTCAACGTTTACGTTTAAATCAATGATAGCAATTGACAACGATAGATTGTAATTAAACTAGATTAGTAGTTGTCAGTTGCAAGGATTTGTGGGTAAATAGAGAGACCAATCCGACGAATGGTTATCATCCCCATGGTCGTACTAGTCTTTAACTATTATAGTAAATGGAATTTGGTCTGGTTGTCTTATACACAGGCGTTATGTACCGTTATATTAAACTGTAACATTATCTTTTCAGTGAATCATTTAACACAAGTTTTCATATGTACGTTTTTATGCGGGATGAGGGTCACAATATTCCTTTATCAGAAGAGGGCGCCAGAACCCCAAAAATTGGTTTTAAGCTTATGACATTTGTGGACCTATGTAATTAAAAAAAAAAAAGTCAGTACAACCATAAGTACAAAAGGCAGATAAACCTACATAGTTTAAAATAAATCACTTTTATTCAACAAAACGGTGAAATGTGTCACTGGTAATGAGAAATAGCATAGTCTTGCAGCAAAGAATGCCCTTAGTTATTTTCTTAATCCCTAACGTTTCAGATGTTGGAAAATTCCACGTAGCCAACTGTGGAATGTCATGTGGAAATCGGGGATCAAGGAGATTAAATGTGTTAGGGCTGTAGTGGTACTCATCACCACCAATATTAAATCAGTAATATTGTAGCTCCAACGTTTAGCACCCACATTAAGATTAAGACATTCGATTTTAGGAGTTCATAATCATCGTTTTTGACCGGTGCCTTTACAGCAAATAACAAATGAATTATCTTCCTCTGTTTTAACATAATCCTACAGTGGACTGGGGTTTTGACTTAGCATATCATGCTGTGGATGGAAGGCATGTCACAGAGAACAGTCAAGCCACGGCACAGCCATATATTACCATTGAAAATAACATTGAACACCATTCACAAAAAAGACTAAACAAAACACAGACAAACATAGTGAGGCTCTGACATTGTTTCAAATATTTCACATAATTCAAATGTTAGAAAAGTCAACTAATACACATAATTAGGCTGGGCATCTCAAAAAAGACAAATACCTAATTAAATACATTTAGAATCAAAATTACATCAAATGTCAAAACATGAGTCGGAAAATGAAAGGTTGAATGCATGATTGTCTCCCAATAAACCAGTGGTAGGCTGAGTAAACCTTTACACGTATCCACACTAAAAGTTGCATCACTCATTGGCTCTCTCACATACTCACTTTATTAAGCAATCTACAAATTAGGATGCATACTGTTAGCAGCATAGTTGCACTGACATATGTAGGGGAAGAATAGGAGAGAGGTGATACATTTAATCTATAAAGGGGAAATTATGCTGGGAAAGGCTTCTTTGGGTTTATAAGCCATGTTCAACCAACAAATGATATCTTAATATAATAATAATAGGTCAAAGCATCACATAAAAGCTGTATTTTCCGTCTCCCGCTGTACTATAACAACGCGTGTTTCTATTGGCCTGCTGGTCAATCACTAGATTAAAAGAGAAAAGCTGACTTTTCAGCCATTGTATAGATTGCAGCATATTAATAGCTGATTATTGTATATTATGATATGGGCCTTACAACAAAGTACCATGTCTTTATACATGGTCTTACGTTTATCTCCCAAAGTTGTAAATGTTATTGTAATTGGAAGCAACGCATTATGACCTGATATACATGGCCAAGAAGCACATTTATTGATTTAATATGTTACAAGGTATAGGTACACCGATGTGAGGTGGTTGTGTCGGTAAAGAGTGAACTAGTTGATTACACACGGCACAGCCAGGTTCGCCATCATGGCTTACCAACTAAACAGTTGAAGAATGTCACACCAAACATTTGGGGGAAGGTCGCTAAATACTTAGGCCTTGACTCTATTGTTTCCTGTATCACTCTGTCAAGCACAGCCTGCACACCATTAACGCTGATAAAGTCAATAGAATGCTTACAAACGCTAAACCCTTGTGAAGTCTACGAGAACTGACGTAAGGAGTCAGTCACTATAGCTTTGCCATTATAGATGGAAATTTGCCACGGGAGGTGGAGAAACAAGTCGATTTATATTGTGCATCATGTATCCCCTGATGATGAGACATCATAACGTAACAAATGCGTAGTGGCAACTAGCTACGGCCTAACAACGATCTTCATCAAGATATACTTCCACTAGAAATAATATATTTATTTTTGTTTTACAAAACATGACCTGATCTAGTCACAACTATCATTAAAGGTTTCTGTCCTTTTTGGCATGAGTGTACGCAACAGTTTTACAGAAGCGAGACGATCACATCAAACTCATATCACGGTGACGTTTAGGGTCTAACGTGCACTGTGTCTGTATGTGCGCACCATCAAATATCTGTATCTATTTAACATTTTAGACTGGCATATAATAATTATTATTCTTACTCATTATGTATGGTCGATAGAACATGTAGACAAAGCCTTGGACGAATGGAATTCAACTATTCAGAAACCCACAATAGTGCCTTTATTGTAGTCCAACAACCTCATTTGTGTCAAATGGGGTCCAGGCTACATTAGGTCTTACAAATCGAACCAGTGTAAAACAAGAGCTGTCTGGTTCGCTGTCATATTGATTAACAAGACACACACGTGAAGAGACGCTCTATTGGATGCCCGTCAGGATGTGATGACTGGCCTCGCCCACCTTGTCTTCATCGAAAAATAAATACATTCACAGTTATCAAAAATAAAAACAGTACACATAAGATGGAGGGCCTCAGAGTAGGTAGCGGGACTATTGCAGAGACACCAAGATGTCTGTGTGTGTGTGTGTGTGTGTGTGTGTTTGAATGAAGGCGACTTGCTTCCTCTGTTGGAGGAAACGGTGTGATGAGTTTGAAACGAGGATATTTGGGATACAAACAGTGTGAGGCGGGGAGGTCGGTGGGACAGGGCGTGGTGGTGGAAGTGGTAGTTATGGTAGAGGTAACGGCGCCCGGCCTGGGACGCGTCAGCAATGGCAGCCCCTCTCGGCGGTGGCGGCGGCCAGGCCCCCACCCTCGTCGTCGTCGTCGGTGGGGTAGAGCACCTTAGCGGTGAGGCCGCTCTTCACGCCGTCCCAGCCGTCCCGCGTCACGATCTCGCCCATCTTCATCAGCTCGTAGATGTCCCGCGTCAGCAGCTCGAAAGCGCGGTCCACGTTGATGTTGCACTTCGCCGACGTCTCCACGTAGCGGATGCCCAGGTCGGCCGCCAGCCGCTCGGCTTCATCGCGGCTCACCTTGCGGTCCAAGGCCAGGTCGCTCTTGTGGCCAATCAGGATGAAGACCATGTGGTGGGGCAGGATGTGCTCGCTGACCTCCTTGTGCCACTCCCGCACGTGCTCGAAGGTCTTGCGGTTGGTGAGGTCGAACACCAGCAGGCCGCCCACCGAGTTGCGGTAGTAGGAGGTGGTGATGGACCTGTTTTGGATGAAAAGGGGAAACTGTGTGAATGATGGTAAAGCAACATGGGGTTTTTTATATACAGGGTTGACTTTGAAGCACACTGGTCACACACTGGACGCAGCAATCCGTCTATCGGCACGCAAAACACAAATCAGGATTGAGGAATGATAATTCGTTGAATGCAAATGTGCAATAGTTTAATGAATTGAGTCGGCTTTTGTTATCATTTGCATATGCAGGGTATGACTTTTATGCCTAAAAACATGTTGAGAATGGTCATAATGTTCCTTGAAATAAATATTTTCACAAAGATTAACATTTCTTAATTGTTACCTTTACCAGTAAAAAAATTATGCAGCAGCAGCAGTATGGCAGTGGCAGTAATAGTGGGCTAAGCAAGTTTGTGTGATTTAAGTAATGGGGGGCCTGTGTCCCAGTATAGCTTTATGTCTAGCAACGCCCCTGGGTCTAACCTGTTGCAGACTGCAGGGTATTACCAGCATGGCAAGCATCTCAGAAGCTTATGCTTGAAAGGAAAATGGGGATCTAAAAAGCAGATCTACGCTTGAAGAGAGAAAACCTGTCACACTGCAAAACAATATGTTAGAAGTAGATGTAGAAGTGAACACAAATGCTTTTCAGGGATGACCCGTTCAGTCTGAAAGAAGACTGAATCTAGGGCAGTACAGACAGTACATATTAGAACAAGCTCAAAAGGGAAATAGCAGATCTAAAGGCTGCATTTCTAGACGAGGACTGTTGTTTTATGAATGTAGACAGCTGGGCCTATGAGACAGAACCATCGGTGATGATTTTGATGATGTATTGCAATGCTATGTGGTTACATGAGGCAGTTATTTTTCAACGTTATTTCTGTTGTTTTATCAACAGCTGCCTTGAAAAATGTATGGGGCCCAAGGAACCAAACATCAATGATATGAGGTTTGCCGTAAATTATTGAGACGATGCGACCCGATTTGTGTGATTGTTTACATCCTGAAATAGGTCACACTATAACGTAAATGATGTTGATCTCATTATTGACCACCTTTCCGTGTAGTCAGGTGTAAATGCGTAAGAAGCAATGCAAGCTACGAAAAAATAGACCACATTAAATGGGTCATTTTGAAGCATTCTACTGCCAACCAAGGAGGCCTTTATTCTTCGGCTATGCTGGACGCGCCGGCGATGCATGTATTTTATTGTTTAATGAATCAATTAATTGATACGTCCACAAAATAAATATGTATTCTATCTTACCTGAATCGTTCCTGTCCAGCCGTATCCCAAAGCTGAAGTTTAATTTTAATCCCTGGTTCAATATCAAGCGAGCGAGCATAAAAATCGACACCGACTGTTGGATCTGCTACATCGCTGTATATTCCATCCGTGAAGCGCTTCAGCAACGAGGATTTCCCTACCGTTGAGTCGCCCAGTAAAATTATTCTAAACTGATATTGCCACAAAATATCCATTGCATGACTAGAACAACGTACCCCAGTGAAACTGAAACAAAGTCCCGCATGCACTGTGTTTACATAAAGCCACTGAATGCTACCGCTTTCCCTCTGGTAAGGACCGTGAACTGTAGCCCCAGCTTTGGGTTCTGGAGCAGGGTGATGCTGCAATCATGTGACAGATTGACGGACTACAAGAACAACTATTAATCTGCAACAATAAAGCTACGTCGGGGGAAAAAAGCCCTTTTGGTATTTTAAGACGTAGGCTTATGGGGGTAGATAAATAGCTAGACAACTGAAATCAAAAGCGTTCATTTTCATTTCAAACAAGCGCTGAAACCCTGGACCGTCCATGGTTCTGAAATAGGTCACTGCAGTAGCAGTCTAGTTTCGTAAAATAACACTGAATGTTCGCATTTCGTTTAAATAACTTGATAGATATGTGTGTATATGTATATGAAACATATATGTATTCGGTATAACTCGATTTTCTTTACCCCCAATCGACCCACAATAGCCTACACTGAATGACAGCCTGAACTTCATATCCCATCATGCACTTCAACATGGGAAACATATGGGCCAATCACAGGAATGAAGAAATGCGCAGCAGTATATAAAGGCATCCGGACCGCCAACCAGTCTCTTCTCTTCCAGTTGTACGATCGGATCGTCCTAGTAAATTACGGTAAGCACTTTTGGATTTTTTTTGTAGTAACGTTGATGAAGTTCATTTTCGTAATAAGGTTCGTAGTAATCACACCAAGGTGGTAATGTGCTACGATTAGCTTGGGAATGTGCATGGCTAGGTGAGCCATGTTGTCTGACATTAAAACGTTATAGCTTTGGCCTGTAATATGCCAACATCCGCTTGTTTTAGGCAACTTGATTTTACTGTTGTCTTAGTCATACAACTTTACACTAATGCTAATTGTAACGTTACATGTTAAGTAAAACGTTGCATGCCAGAAAAGGCTTGCCGTTAAACGCACGTGGTAAGGCCCTGTAGCTACAGCATAACGTTACTATTTCCGGTAACGTATAATTGCATTTTATGTTTATGTGGGAATACTGTACTACTAATACTGGAATACTTTTTTTATTTTGTCAGACGCAATCCCATGTATTCTAATTTGAAAGCTTGTTATGTTGGCATCCAGCATTAGCACATGCTAATTACGTTTATTTATTTAGTGAGCTCTAGCCAAAGCAACTTACAATAACCGCTTGCAAACGCAACTCAATGCGCATCAAGTTGTGTAGGGGTTCTGATGTCCGCGGGGAGCTCGTTCCACCAGCTAATGCTCCTCCACGCTGGTCTGTACCACTGATCGTCTCAGCACTAGTTAAGTAGACTAGTGGGCTCAACAGGCACCTATCGAAGCCGCTCGTGCTTATTGTAGCACAGAACGGTCAACAGGAGGCCAAAATCATCACTTTCACCGACGGTCGCTGTTCAGTTACCAAATAACTGTTACAGCAACATTAAGGGAAAGGATATTAACCATTATATTTTTGTCTTAATAACTTTTTTTCGGAGCCACTTTGCCTAGCTTAAAAACAACTGGATTTAAGGGAAAGTACTTTTTTATTTTTTATGCTTGACAGTTTGCCTAACATGACAATCTTGCTTTGCTTTCATTCAGATGTCTGCTGCAAAGAGGAATGGGACTGTCATGCCAAGAGCACTGACGGCAGGTAATTTCTTAACACATGGTGTTCGGCTGGCTGTGATGACTAACTTGCCCTCACTGAAAGATTCGTCTTGATTATGAGTCATTCTATTTCTGAGCCACTTGTATTGTAAATACACAAGTATTTAGTTGTAGCCCTACCACGCTTTAACTTAGATTTTCAATTCTTAACTTGCAACTCTGCCCTCCTCAGGTGGCCTGCCTGCAACGGAGGGGCGGCGTGACTCAAAAAGTTAGATGAAGGTGAGCTCAAGTTTGTAGCGTTTAACTCTAGTTGTCTTATGCAGGCTCCTACTGAACTACCTTATGCTTATGTAGCACTTGGTGGTCAAGAGGATGCCAATATAAAATCTTTCATTGATTGCGGTTCAGTTTATAAATGGCTGTATTCAGCATCAAGGGAAGAACATTACAACAATATAACTAATGTAATGGCGCTGAATTGTCAAAGTAATCAAATGTAATTTCCTACAGCTCTTCGCCGTGGGGACAGTATGGAGACGCTGACTAAATGACCAGCAGGGTAAGATGCCCTGGTACATGTGCTCATCAACAAGCCTGGCTGTGATTACAAACTTGCCCTCACTGAGAGGTTAAAAAACCTCAATTATGAGTCTTAATTTACTGAGCCACATCAATGAAGAGCAACTATCTTTTGGTTTGAAACTAAACTAACAGAATGTGTTTATTTCACAGGGGCCAGGTGAACTCTAGGTGGCAGTTCCTTGTGGACAGCCTTCTATTAAGAGATTAGGTAATTCTACTCATCCTTAGTCTCGAGTTCAAAAATAAGCTCCATAGCATGCTAATCCCCGGACCTGCTCTTGCTATGTAGTCTATGGTCCTCCAAATTGCATGCGACATCAATGGGTAGTTATTGACAGCTGTGGCCCTTATGGACTAACGGCACAAATAACTGTCCTACAATTACATTTTAACTGTAAATAAAGTAGATCTCTTTTCAGTTTGTATGGTATTAATGTGACTTTCATAGGCATGATGCTGATTGAGCTGGCAGCTGGGTCAAGATGCTGATGCAGGATGTGCTTGAAGACCTTCAGGTAGGCTAGTGCCACACTTGACTAGAACATTAAGGGCCAACCTTGGGATAATGCCATTAGAATCTTGTGGAAGGAACTGGTCCATAAGTGTATTTGGCATAGTTTGGGGCCATCTCTTGAGGTTGTCACTTGATATTTGTGAAAGCCTCACATGAGCAAGCTGATCTGTGATGAGTTTATTTACCATGGAGACTGTTGGATGACTCTAGCGGATATGGGACTGAGATCATCTAATTAAAAGGGTTACTTGTCCAGTACATTGCAATATACTAATGCAAACTTGCTACTTAGGTCTGAAGAGCTCCAGGTGACATGTTCTGTCTGTAAGAACACCAGAAGCCACTTTGGATAAGATGGTAGGTTGGCACAACACTAACTCAGCTAGTTATTTCCTTCAAGCTACTATGCGAAGTCTAATCTGGAATGTGTGTGCATATCTATCTATGACTAATAATTTTATTAAGCTCGGAAATTCCAAACTACAGTACACTAATGCAAACTTTCTATTTTTAGGTCTGGAAAAAAAACTCCAGTTAACCTGCTTGGAAGGACTTCCACTAAGTGGAGGCATGAACACCAGAGGCCACTTTGTGTAGCCTACAGGATAATGTTGAAGCCACTTTTTGCAATAAAATGAACCTAAAACATTCCTTCTCGCTTGTAGAGTACTCATGAACTTAAACTTATCTTTGCTTCAGAAGTTCACTTTTCAGAAATGCAGTCAAAACCAATCTTTGGTTGCGAATACTTAAGACATCTTTGAACTGAATTTGTAATTTATTCCAGGTCAAACTCTATTTACCTCTGACTTACTAAAGGAAAATGAGGACTTTAAAGTTGCAGAGTAACTGCAGCCAGGGCCAATTCCAGCTAGAAACACTACTGCAGTTTGTTCAAGCAGGGTTTCTTGTAAAACACCTTTAATGCAAACCAGAAGCTATGGTCATCCAAGTCGCAATTTCAACAGACCTAATAGACAGATTTGTTAGCACCCACCCCATGTACAGGAAGTGATGGTGTCTGATTAGTCCCCGATCTTGTCTTGCTTATAGAACGTGTAGGCTGGAAGAGAATACAGGCTACAAGTCAATGGGAACACTGAATCATTAGAGTTTTGCAAAAATAATTCCTTAAGTTACCATGTACTCATTTTTATGTAGCTACTCCAATTTTCAATGTTCGGAGACTAAAAATGGGAGCAAAAGACTGCTCCAAAGCAACCAGTCAGATTTGGAATAAAGAATCTGCCAAACAATGACAGCACATGGTCCCCACTGCTACTGTTTGGGAGGACTGAACATAAAACAAATTATTTCAAAGCAGTGCATCCAAAATGTACTTTGTATGGCTTGATCAATTCTTAAACAGCCTGTCTATGGTGTACTAAAAGATGTAACAAGCAGTGGAATGTGCATGGTAAAGCCTATACTTCATTCAAGTTTAAATATAATCATCTGCACATTTCAGAATCGTTAACCGCAAACTTACATTTGCTTTGAAGTGGAAAATGTCCCAATGTCCCAAACAAGTAGTCCTTTTGCACCTCTAGGTATGCTTATATAAATTACCAAAACAATTTCCTACCAGATACTGGTGATAAACAACACTGATGCAGATTAATAAAAAAAAAAAAGCTACTTTAATGTGGAAATTAAATTTGACCAAATAGGAATATTTACATAAATGACATTCCATTAGCACAAGCTTGATTCAGATGTCAGTTACCCAGATTCCATACATCTAGCGCACAATTTCATCCACTTGGGTCGTGTTCCGGGAGCTTGGAAGTGGCATCCTATTCCAGATGATGCGATTCTTCCTCATGTTTTTCAAGACTAGAAACAAGTAGGCATGGTATTATTTAGATTTGTTAAGTACAACCTTTCAACGGTATTTAACGAGGCAAAGGAGATTCTCATTTACCTTGTGGAGATGTTAGCCTTGTGAAATAGATGGCATTTTAAATTCTGATATCTCCGAGTCAGGGGTGCTGCTCCCACTCCTATCACTGTATGTGTCCCTGTAACAAAGACCCAGGGTTAGTGGTGTAAACTGGAGGTGAATTGAATACAATACAATATACCCAGACCCTCCCTTATCACTAATTGATTGCTTAAGACTCGATGTGCTACACAAAAATCAGTTCAGCAGGAAATAGTGAGTTGGAGTTCAGTCACAAAATTGAAAACGTACCAACCAAAAAAGTGGTCATTTTCCAAAATAATTGCCGAGATAAGACGTTACCTTGGCGATAGACGGCAGCCTTTCTGGAGGTAGCCCTGCAGCTTACCGGCGGAGGCCAACAGCAGACCAAAGTAGGGGGGAGAGGGCTTGATGGGGCGGGAGGTGAACTCGGGGTGGTACTGAACGCCCACAAAGTATGGATGATCTAGAATCGAGAGAGCCGTTGTTAAGTCGACTATGCATTATGTTCACGTATTTGATCCCAGAAGTGGTTCTTTGCAAGCATACCGTCCAGCTCTATGACCTCCATTCGTTCTCCTTCCACATCTTGACCTACGAAGTGGAGACCCTTCTCTTCAAAGTGACCTATCAGCTCGGGGTTGACCTGGTGTGGAAAGGCAGGTAATGCTCGGTGTGCAGACTAACACACCGTCGCCTGGCTTCCAATCATTTAATAATGAAATAATGCGAACAAACCTCAAAACGGTGTCTGTGCCTCTCATCTACATATTCCACATCTCCATAAAGTTTTCCTAAAAGACAGCAAGCAGTGTAAGAACAGGGGAGATGGGCGAGAAAGTGCTCCATAGAGATAACAGGTGAAGGGTTTCTGCTTACGTAATACACTGTTGTTCGTCTGGAAAATGGTCCGTCTTTTCCCTAGCCTCATGGTCCCGCCCATTTGCCCAGGATTGTGTTCTGGCATGTCAATCACCTAAATATAAACACACATTATTTATTTATATATATGCAAAAATAACAAAAAGGCTGTACTTTTAGCATTTTAGCATGGAGAGCCATCTAGAGTCTTACCACAGGATGTTTCGATTCTGGGTCAAATTCCGTGGAGTTAGCATCTAGGATGGTGCAGAAGTAAAAATCACTGTAGTATGAATAGGATTAACACAGCCCAAAAAAAGGGAACCCCTTCATTCATCAGCACTGCCAGAGCTAACCTCATGTAGTTATAGTAATGCAATGGCTGTCAGGGATCCAGCAGCGCACTTATTGTTGTGCTTGATTGATAAAACCAGGCAGTGTGCCAAACAATATTGGTCAAAACAATAAAAGTCCCATCATTTTTCCTTTCATTGGTTGAGTGGTTCTCATTTACATATGCCTGATGCAACAAAGCATCCCATTATAATTTATGGTTGTGTGGAAGAACTGGTGTTACCTTCCCAGCCAAGAATGTTCCTGGCAAATTCACAAACGGCCAACTGCATTCCAAGGCACACCCCTGTAGACATGTGGTAGGATGGGTAGGTTTGGTATTACTGTGTTGAACTTCAAATTAGAAAAAAACAAAACCAACAGTGCTTCATGTTACTGTGGAGTCTCGCGTACCGAGGAAGGGTTTCTTCTGCTTGCGAGCCCAGTTGATGGCGCAGATCTTGCCCTCCGTTCCCCGGACTCCGAACCCGCCGGGGACCAGGATGCCACTGTGGAGCGTATGTTATTCCACTGCACTACACCAGACCAGCTGTACTTACATCAAACATGGACGGCTTTCCACCCACGGAGGGGGACCCCTGGCCCGATGAGCGGGAACTTACTCTGCACTGCAAAGTTTCTGCCAGGCTTCGTGGTACCTCACCGGGTCTTCCTGGAGCATACCTGGCTCCAGATCAGCAGAGTCCACGTACTGGGGACCGTGGGGAGACATGGGACACAGACGTGTAAGGACATTTGGCCTCTAAATATAGAAATAACTCAAAACACAAGATGAGAAACGACGCTTGGAATTCTGAAAGCACAATCAATGAAAAATAATTGTAGGAATATTTTTGAACTAAATGATGACTAAATAGCCATGACTTCAGTGACTTTCATCAGATGAGGATGTTCATCAAACTTCACTAAACGTAGTTTAGTGTTTGAGTACAGGATTGTACACCAACTACATTTGGAATTCCTTGATGGCAAAAAGAGGTATACTACAGCAGATTTACTTACCATCGATAATTAATTATTCCAGGTTTTAGGGTTGTAAGCTTCTTATAGATAAGAAGTTTGAGTAAATTTTCTTGGGCTTGATAAGAAGGTGGAATTCAAGAAAGGTTGTTTCAGTGTCCGGTCGTTTTGGATTTATAATGCAAGCGCATCTGAAATTACAATCTTATCTCCAAAAACTATTAAAGCGATTGTATTACCAACAAAGAGAATGGGGGATGACTTTGCACTATTGTATATGTACCTTGACGTCAAGCTTGTGGCTAATGGCTAGCGCTGAGTGCTCCAGAGCTTTGATCACAGAGGCGTAGGAGTCGGAGAACTTGGTGTACTTCCCGACTAGCGCGATGGAGCAGTGCTCTAGGAGTCTGTCAGACCTGGAAAAACGTAATACACACACACACCAACATGAATATACGACCCAGTTGCAGAGCGCCATATAAAAGGGAACCCATTGTATAACCTTCTTTTATCATTATAACATTCTGAAATGTAAGTAAAACAATGTGGGTCAATCCATTCTCTAATGTGATATCCAGCCCTGAACGTTGCCTGAAAACTGCCTTCAATACCAAAAGTTGGCAAAGTATTAATAATTGTGTGGCGTGACTAGACAACACCAGTTCTCCAATCTCATAAAGTGCATTGAAATTAATAATTAAAATAAAGCACATGCGGCAGGAAGGCGAAAGCACCAGCACACCACTTCCTCCATTTGTACTTTATCATTGATAATCTTGAATGAAAGGCTGAATGAAAGGCTACTAACTCGACAAATTGAGGCACTCCACTGATGACCTTTTGGCCGAACACCCAAACATAGCGGCTTCCAACCAACCAGCGTACTTTCAGCCTGACTTTGGCACCATCATTAAAATACGAAACTCAAAACATTATATACATCTTATCTTGTCCATTTCATCCACACCTAGTCTCAGTTTCTGTGAAATGATGGCATACCTTCCCACACCCATCTTGCTTGGTGGTGGCATCCAGGAGGAAAGACTAAATAAATAAAAACGTATACGCCACGCATCTCATCACCACCTTGCACCCACCTGTTGGACATCTCCTTCCATTTGGCCAGCATCTTCCGAGGCCGCCCCTCTATGTGCATGTCCAGCCTGCGGCTGAAGTAGCCCACCACGCCCTGGTCCTCCAGCAGCAGGGGCACCTTGTAGATGGACGAGACGTCGTGCACGCAGATCACCTGCAGCGCAGAGGAACACATGACCTCGTTTCAACCTCTGAAGCCCTGCTTCTACCATAGAGTTCATAGGGCAGTGTGTCCGTATACGTGCGTGTACCTGTTCGGGCTCCACGTGGCAAAACATGGATATCTTCTCTTTGACAGCGTTTTCCAGTGCATTAGCACAGCGGCACATGATCTAAGAAAAAGTATTAGAATCAAAATCAATATTTTTGTCGTTTCTACTGATGTCCTGTAGTTTCTGCTATAACACCCATATTTTCCGTCTGGGATTATTGAAGTACCATCTTAACTTGTATGTTGTTATTGCATCAACAAGATTATATTAGTACATTATTCCAAATATTACATGAACAATCAAACAAGCTAAATTAAAGGTGATGGTGAACTACCAGATCAGGGGACAGGCCCAGGCCCCTCAGCTCCCGGACGCTGTTCTGTGTGGGTTTAGTCTTCTGCTCCCCGGTTGCACTGGGCTGGGAAATGTACAACCAATCTGAGTTCAGGCACAGACATGCAAACTCAAAACCACAATAGTCTGATTGCTTTGTACATTTTATATGCATTTCAGGGAAGAGTTCTTTTTAAATAAAATATAGACACAAATATATATTTGTATATGCCTGTGCTGGTTTATACAAACATAACAATAATATACCTTACCTGTGGTATGAGGCTGACGTGGATGTTACAGAAGTTCTCCCTCTTCACCTTGAACTGGAACTGTCTGAAGGCCTCGATGAAGGGCATGCTCTCGATGTCTCCAACGGTCCCTCCCAGCTGCAAGCCATCACAAACACCAGGAATCACAGGGTTATTTCCTCCCACGTAATGACCACAATCTCTTTCAGGGTCAGCCGACTGTCATAAAACACCCACCACCTCCAGCCATTGTTGACAAGACACCTCTGCATATGTTAACGTCATGCTTCTTGCTACATGAAAATGGTTCCCAATCCCCAAGAACTTGACGGTATGAAGCATGTCACCTTGTGGATGCTTTCGTTGTGCTTCTCTGCATTTACGAATGAGGCATGGCTTGGTCTCTTACCTCTATTACACAGACTTGAGGCTCCACCTCGTCGTCGTCTACAGGGACCCTAGCCTGTTTCATGACCCATTCTTGGATGGCATCTGTGATGTGTGGCACCACTGTGTGGAGAGGGCAACAAAAACAGTAAGGAAGGGAAGACGAACATCGAAGACTTCCATTCAACACCATAACAGAGCCCGATTTTCTTCCCCCACCCCACCACATGAGGGTACCATAAAGCATACCATTTTATTTTTTGGTGCAAATACACTGCTACATTTCACTCCCTCCACCCCCACAACAAGACAACAGCCATGGAGCTGGATTACCCTGCACGGTCTTGCCCAGGTAGTCCCCCTTCCGCTCCTTGTTGATGACCGACTGGTAGATCTTGCCGGTGGTCAGGTTGTTGTCCCGGGTCAGCCGGATGTCCAGGAAGCGCTCGTAGTTCCCCAGGTCCAGATCCACCTCGCCCCCATCATCCAGCACAAACACTTCACCTGCGAGAACAGGACCGCCCCACGCGTTAATTACATGCGTGTACTGGGGGGAGAAAGAAGGCCAGAGGCTCTTTCATTGGTGCTCACCGTGTTCATATGGGGAAAAGGTGCCGGCGTCTATGTTGATGTACGGGTCGATCTTGATGGCGGTCACATGCAGGCCGCAGGACTTGAGGATCGTGCCCACACTGCTGGCGATGATTCCTTTACCAATGCCAGAGATGACACCACCGGTCACCAGGATGTACTTCATCATAGCACTCTGGAGTCTAGTATGTGGAGAAGGCAAAGAGAATAATTTAAATCCACAAGTAATAGTACTGTATAGTATTGATACCTCTTGGGCTGTTCTATAGTGCACCATGCAATTCTTATTAAAAAAATTCTAAATGATGCTCATTACAGTAACATAATGAAGTCATTATCTTTATCTGACCGTAGTAGTTTATCACATTGGAACAATGTCACATGGAAACGTGACGTTTTTGGTTAACTGACTCATTTAGGTCGATTTCGAATAACGGGTTGCAAATCGAGGCTGGGGAATTAAGTCGAATAATACACAGATCTGATCTTAACACACAAAGCAAGCGAACAAATGTAAGTTAGTGCAATCGAGAAACTTAACCATCGACCCCAAAATAGCAAGCAAAACATAGACAAACACCACATCGAATGAAGATACTAATAGTGCGATGCTTTGGGCGGAAATTTGTATCCTATTGTTGACAACGCGTTTTCGAAGCACATTGTGTTCTCAGTACCCCTGGCTAACAAGCACAACAAAGCCTTTTACAGCAGTAAACTATTTAAACTTACCAAATAACTGCTTCCAGAGCTCACTACTTAATTTACGTAATTTAGCGAACAGCAAAGAGTTTACACGTTATATTTGAGTTAATATGACTAACTGTAGAATAACTGCTACGACGCAGACACATCCACATTGACTACACACGTGGGCCCAAACCATAGTGATAAATAGGAGAGAGATGGTGATTTGTAGAGGCAGGTAGCCCTGCCCATTCTCCGTTCACATGGACGGGAGCAAAATGGCCGAGTGAGGGGACATCATCATGCATAGACTGCATGGTGTACTTTGCGTCGTGTGTCGCGGCATGCACGCGTTTCACCAGCGTAGCGCCCCAAAGTGATAGAAGCAGCGACGTCTCCCAAGTACCCCACGTAATGGAACCCGCCATCTTGACACAATCTCTCGTGTTTTTTTTTAATCTTGTCTCTATGGACCATTACATTTTATGGTCATGACTTGCCATGCGTTTTTATCTCAGCAGATGGTGCTCGTGTTTCAAGCAAACTTTTACTGTGACTATTCGTTTTGCACTTTGCACATGCCCTATGTTGGAAATTACAGGTCGTTGTATTGTCCTCTTTAGACAAAGAGCGTTTGCAGGTTTAGAAGAAGCCAAAGATGCTCGGTCACAACTCTAGCTATATGATTGGCTTTATTTGGTGATATGATGTGATTTGTTTAGGAACACTGCGTTCTGGTACTGCTTGGGTAGTTAATTTAAGCAACAGGATAGAATGTACAGTTTTGTTAACAGTTGTGTTATTGTATCTACTATCATCCTCTACAGTGGGGTCCACCAGAATCACTGTGTGGGTGAGAAAGACTACAGCACATTAAAGTAAACAAATATGTTGGCGGGTGACAGATAGCTGACTCAGACGCATAGCTTTTGGCAGAGCTCAGCTCACTATACGTGGATGTTTCGGGTATAGCTGCTGTGCTGAAGTACCCAAATCCCACGTTAGCGTCGCCATTTAGCCTACCCTCTGGAACACGGAGCGTAATGAGAGCGTTTTAATTCACTTCTGTCCAACGCTGAGATTGAATTAAACTCCCACAGAAGGGCTCCTGCTGCCCCGCTCGCCTCAAGCCATTTCCTCCTTATTATGGAGAATCAACCAGCGGGCGTACTAGCCCGTCTACAATTCACAGCATTATGTTTATTTCTCGTGTGTGTGGATATAGTTGTTCAACCAATATTATTATTTTCTAGGAGGCTGTTATTATCACCAGTAGGGCTGGTGGTGTAACCTTCCTTCCTGTCTATGGTAATGGTGTTGTTGATGTAATGTTAATGACAATGCTGCATACTGATAATCGTTCAACACAATGTAGCCTGGGTTCGTTCCAAGAAATATGTGCAGCAATTGCATACACTACACGTGCTTTTCCAGCAAGTCTCTTGTCTTTGTAAACAAAAAATCGAATATCCTCTTGATGTCATTCATCATGAATGGCGCATCACAAATAGCCTACTGACACTGAAAATACTATCTGCCCCCCCCCCCCCCCCCCCCCCAACCTAGTTTAATAAAATATGATTGCTGTGTGTGTGTGTTTCTGTGTCAGATACAGGGCTCAATCCTGTATCAAGTTTTAATGCACTGACAATACCCCTCATTTTCCAGCACCCAATAACATTTTTATGATATATCATACAACACATCCATGCAAACCCACTTTTTGAAAAGACAGATATTTCAAATGATGCAGTAGAGTAACAATGAAGGTACGTTTGAGTGAAGTAGTAACCCTCGAGTGACTTAAGGGTTAAACAGTGTGAGGGCTGGGAGCCGGTTTTTCCATGATTGTCTTTGACATGCAAGTGTTTTAGTTCACAGTACTGAACCAGGGCCGCGGCAACCGACGGGGAAGGCGGTGGTGCGCTCGGCTCACACCGCAGTGATAATGAATCTCTATGTTTAACCTCTCTTATCCTCTGCTCTGTGTCTCTCTCATCCCTCTCTATCTCCCGTCTCTCTGTCTCTCTCTCTCCTGTCTCTCCCTCTCTTTCTCTCTCATGTCTCTCTCTCCTATCTCTCTCCTGTCTCTTTCTCTATTTTTCTCTCTTTCTTTCTGTCTCTCTCCTATCTCTCCTGTCTTTCTCTTCTGTCTCTCTCTCTCTCTCCTGTCTATCTCTCTCTCTCTCAGCTTCAAGAAACAATGTGTGCAAGCAGAGGGCTGGTCAAATACATGGGCCAAGATGTCATAAAACATGATTGTTTATACATTACTCCCGAGTCACCACTAAAAATTAATATTTAAATTGTCATCCCAAAAGGTTGACTGGCTGGACTTTTATCACATCTAATTGCGCCTAAGAGAGTGGATGACATTTCAGCAGTGAGATATACAGGGCGCTGTCGTTCAGTCGGAGCTCCAGCTTCTGTAAAATACCAGTGACACCACCCCCCTACCACCACCCCACTGCCATGCCAAATACTGCAGGCTCATCTCTCCATCTCGTCCTCCCATTCGCTGGTTAATTACATTACCCCCCCCCCCCCCCCCCCCCCCATCTCCTCCTCTGCCAACACGGCCAGGCACGGCTGTGGCTCAAGAACAGCTGGGGTGCACTCTCTGGAGCATCCATACCGAGGAAACCATGAATCAAACGCACCCTCCACGACCCCATCCTCACACACACACACACACACACACACACACACACACACACACACACACACACACACACACACACACACACACACACACACAGGCATGCACACACGCACACACACACACTCCTGACTGCCCTTGATGGAGACAGAGGTGGCAAGGACAAAGACAACAATAGGATTGTCTTTGCGTATATAAATATATCTATATATCTATAGAATTATAGATCTCTATATACACCTGCCATAATCTTTCACTGTACAGTGTAGAGAGCCTTCATTCACGGGATATTACAAGGCTGATGGAGACGGACCCCCAGGCCCCATGCATCTCCATCTGTGTGTCCTTGGTGGCTGTGATCAGAACAAGGTCTTCTGCAACCACAGCGGCCCTCATGTCCATCTAGGCTGGAAGGGGAGAGGAGGGACAAAATGGACACGTCCTTTCTCGTTTTTTTCTTGAGGGAGTTAGTGTTATCTGATTGGACTGACCATGACACACTGATTCCCCCCCCCCCCCCCCCCCCCCCCCCCTAAACACACACATGCACACACACACATACACATGCATACACACGGAGCCACCCCCCCCCCCCCCCCCCCCCCCCCCCCGGCCCAGCTGTAACAGCACAGCTGGCTGGGTGGAAGGGGGATGGGGAAGGGGATCCAAGCAAGGTGAGGATTTCTGCATCCCAACATGTTTGTTCCACAGGGTGAGTGCTATGTAATACTATGATATATTAGTAAATACTATAGAATACTATGAAATAGTATATGTAATACTATGAGATACTATGAAATATTATGACATACTATGACATACTATGAAATACAACACTATTAAATCTATAAAACACTATGCACACTTTAAAATACCACTAGAACAACATCTGAAGGCTTTAACCCCATCATTACAACTAATGATGATGATACTATTTGGCCACATGGAAGCAAATATGCTGTTTCAGACACCTTTTCAACATGGTGACCTTTTGGATTGTGTGGGCCAGACTTGGTGTTGGCTATTATCACTGTGATTTCACATATCACTGCCATCTGGCCTTTTCTTCTCTGTTGTTTATTGCGGTACTTTTTGTATCGATGAAAGCATTCAAATGGGAGACCTCTTCTAAAAAGATTGCAATTCTAAAATGAGATAGTTTGATATAAAAACACATCAGGTGTTACAGACAGTTACAGAACTAAATTTCCTTTTCCTTCCTCAATCTCTTCAGCCATTTTCCATGTCGGCCAGTTGGATGCACTCCAGCAAGCGAACAAGCCAGCAAGACTGGACAGTCACGTGGCCGAGAGTGGTCTAGGGTAGCAGAGAGAGAAAGAGAAAGAGAGAGAGAGAGAGAGAGGGAGGGAGGGGTGGCGGGGGTCACATGTTCTCTGGAATGCCGGGTTCTGTTGTGAGTGAGCGGCATGAGGCTCACAGGCATGTGTATAAAACATACACACACACACATACACACACACACACGCATGCGCACACACAGCACCAAGGAGTTGGGTAGCTTTTTAATCTGAGGAGGAGGAGGAGGAGGAGGAGGAGGAGGATTCTTTGGGTTGGGTAATAAGTGACCCTTGTGCACACTAGGCAGCAGGAGCCACACTGCGACCGCTCCGAACATACAGTACTCGCCGTTTTTCACTTCAAACACGCTCGGCTTGTTTCCCCCCATGAATCCCTATGGAGGGGCTATTGTGTGCAGCATGGTGGGGGGGGGGGGGGGGGGGGGAGGGGGGTTTAGGATATGTTGAGGAATTAGCGTGAAGCCGTTGGTATGTCAGTAGGGACTGGTGGGGGGTCCACAGCCATATGGGATGCAAAGTTAAGTTGGGCTGTTCTTCAAATAACAAGTGGCCCGCATTTACCGATGAGGTCAACCGCTCAACGTGTGTGCGTGTGTGTGTGTGTGTGTGTGAAAGAGAGAGAGACAGACAGACAGACAGACAGACAGACAGACAGACAGACAGACAGACAGAGAGAGAGAGAGAGAGAGAGAGAGAGAGAGAGAGAGAGAGAGAGAGAGAGAGAGAGAGAGAGAGAGAGAGAGAGAGAGAAAGAAAGAGAAAGACAGGACATGTCCTGGAATCTTCCGGGCACCACTTGACTCAGATGGAGTGGTGCAGGTCTCTGCATGGCCGGTCATGCAGTAAATCTTCCCACCCCTACCCCAACACAAGTGCCGCCATCCCAAACTAGGCAATTACATGTTGGGACATGTCTCGTGTCCATAAAAGCAGCGTTTACAGTGGCTGGCTGGTCAGACCTTTTTTTGGTCTAGGTACACACACACACTCACATGCACAGGCACACCAAACCCACGATACTCTCTTACTACACCCACCTACCTACCGGCACGAACCGCCATCAATAATACAACATTAATTTCCTGTCATTCTTTTTTTTAAACTTTAACCCTCATGCTTTATTAAAATCACTAGTGGCTTATTCCTTCTCAGGATAATACACCCCCCGCCCCAAGGCCTGTGCTGCAGCGCGTAGCTCGAGGAACGTGGTGAGTTGGTTGTATAATTGTGTGTCTTATGTAACGGGGTGAATTAGGCAGAACAGGAGGGATATTTAAAACAAGGGCATGGTTTGCTATGGGTTTACACAATGACGTCTGGAGGGGGGATATTAATCTGTGTGTGTGTGTGTGTGTGTGTGTGTGTGTGTGTGTGTGTGTGTGTGTGTGCCCTCATGGGTATGTGTGTGTGTGTACACGCGGGTGTGTGTGTATGTGTGTGCATGATAATAAGCTGAGAGAAAGATAGTGAAAGAGAAGGATAGGTGATGGGGAGAGTAGAGCTATAGGGAAGAGGGAAAGCTAGAGAGACTGAGAGAGACAGACTGAGAGAGAGAGAGAGACAAAAAGAGAGAGAAAGAGAAACAGACAGACAGAGAGAGCCAGAGCTAGAGCCAGAGATAAAGAGAGAGAGAGAGAGGGATAGACAGACGGAGACAGAGACAGACAAACAGACAACCAGAAATACAGACAGACAGAGCGGGAAAGAGAGAGAGAGGGAGAAGACTGTAAAAGTGCAGGGCAACAGTTATGCGTAGGCATGGTGTAACATCATGAGTCACTGGCAAACTCATCCGAACCATTACCCCAATCCCCCAGCCACGCTTCCAAAAACATAGTTAACACTGTCTTTATCAGCAATCTAGGACAAGTACAACAACAGCCAACCACCTCCCACAAGGAATACATCTGAAACTCGCTTGCATTGTCAGGCGGAATGATTTGAACTCGTATGATAATGCATGACGGTTAAAGCCCTTAAGATAATTTCTGGGGAAAAGCAGTAGCATTTTTTCTTGTAATAATTACAAAAGGTTTCCTAGAGGTCTCCTTTGGCTCTGCTACAAAGAGCTACTTTTGTAGTCGGTGTGTTTGTTTAGAGTACAAAAGTGAGAGAGGAACCAGTGGCTTGGAAGAACAGCATTTATGCATCGTAATTGGAAAATGGTGGTTTTCCATGATCAGATTGTGCAGATGCATTGATCCAGTGGCAAGCAAGTGTACGCTTATGATGTAGAAATAATTAGCTTGTGTCCGTTACGGTTAATTATTGCCCTGTTGTTATAATCTATCTTGAAACATTAACAAAAGTCGTAAAGAGGAAACAATTCCATACCATTATGGCAGGATTATTGCTTGCGCAATGATGCAAGGATGCACAATTTTAATGGACATAGACCATTATGCTAAACTCAAGGAACTAATAGAATTCGACATTGAGCTTCCAGTGCTAGTCAAAGAGAGGGGTCCATTCAATAGATGTTATTGAAAAAATATTAGCTTCATCCTCCCCTAGAACAGAGTACCTCTCTCCTCACTTGAATTTTTCCATTTCCAGTTTTCCATTACAATAAAAATATCTTGATAAAAAAATCGAAAGCTGGTGTGGATAGTCACCGCTCCTTCATTTTCAGACCTCTGGTCGTAAAAGCAATGCATCAATACCTTTATATAAACCCACGTACACACACACACACACACACACACACACACACACACACACACACACACACACACACACACACACACACACGTCACCAGCGTCCTGTGACCTGCATCACTACCTCCCACCCAAGCCGCGCAGCGGGAGACAATGACGTACCCAGAGTACCTCAGCCGCCGAAGAGTGTAGCACTGCAGGCGGACCCTACCCTTCCATGGAGACTATTGAGTGTGCGTGTCTGCAATACACTAGCCTACATTTTTATTATCTATCTCTATTTAAAGATTCCTCCTTGCTTGGCTTCTGTGTGCCAACCACAGCATATAGCTTAATTAGCTTTATCACAGACCGTCAATAGTAGCGAACTTCGTGTTTGTGTGATTCCAACATTTTTATTTTTTTCGCAGCGCCTGCCATACCTAAATCAAACAAACCCATAATTTATGTTTTGAGCAACACCTGTGTTTTTTCTTTCTGTGTTCTCTTGCTTTGGGCCAATAATGAAACAAGCAGGCTCTTTCGAAAACGTAACCATTTGCACCGCA
>JACYXH010000473.1:4527190-4607190 GCA_026745465.1 Lota lota | reverse complement strand
ACCTCTCCGTCTCTATCGCACCCTGTCTGCACATATTTCTGCTCTGCGTCCATGCCTTTGTCTCACCAGGTTTGCCCCCCAGGTTTACCCACACACACACCCACACACCCACACACACACACACACACACACACACACACCCTCCCTCCCTCCCCCTCTCTCTCTGTCTCACTCTCTAAATGTAAAACACCAACAAATACAACCTCCATCTCCTTGGGTTACACTCCCCTGCCCACCCACCTCCACTCCTCCACCCCGAATCCATCTCCATTTCTCCCATGTTCTCCTTTACACGGCCACCCCCCACCCACTCACCCTCCAACCCCCTATCTTTCCACTGCCTCTGTTACCATGACCACTTTACAGGAAGTGAAGAAAAAAAAATGCAAGCAGCAGCTGGCCACCAGTAGCCCCTCCCACCGCAGCCAACCTCCAGAAAGCAGAGGCAAAAAAAAAAACAGAGACCGTTTTTCTCTTGAAAGACGTACGCTACCTTTCCCCATTCGTTTCCTGTCGTCAGTTGACACAGGACTATTGGGAAGACACGACAAAGATGGGTATGCGAGTTTATGTGTGTGTGTGTGCATGCATGCTTGTGTGTGTGTGTGTGTCCGTGGGCGTGTGCATGTGGTGCAACAGCCTACTCTCCACTCCATCACAACCACAAACAAGGAAAGAGGCGGTTGAGCCAGTGACTCCTTGTTGTGCAGAATGAGCGACATTGGCTGACACATGTGCAAAACGTATGCATGTGTGCGTGCATACACACACACACACACACACACACACGTAGAGTTAATTCCAACTTCTGCTTCCTACGCCACACTGCAAACGCAAGGCCATTCATGTAAATATATAAATATATATTATAACCCATTCAGCCCAGTCACTCTCTTCAGAGATAATGTGAAACTGCCAGATTGAATATGTCCCACAATTTAAAAGACAGACATTGCTCTAATTCTTTGTGGGCCCCAATCACTCTAAGTGAATTTAAACGTATGGTAAAACAGAGGGAAGCACAAATTATTGGACATGGCAGATGTTTTAACTCATATCTGCACTATTCTGTTGTTGTGTTGGGTTTTGTGTTTTTATCCATGCATTCACTTCCTATACTGCTGCCCTTCTTGGCCAGGACTCTCCTGAAAAACAGATTTTTAATCTTAAAGGGAATGATGTGTGGAAAGGATTCATTGCTAATGGACTCATCTTGCTGTCAACGCTGAGGGTAATAGCTACCACTCCACATAAAGTAACATCACAGACAAACACACAGTAGTGCACCATGTCTTGACATTTACAAGACTGAGTGTACAGCGAATAGGGAGTTAAGTCCATCCAATAAACACATGGACTTGTTCAGTGGACTATTGCTACACCAAAGACCATCCAAGACATGGCATGAAAATCCAACACATTTAAAATAGGTTATACCACTGTATGAGAGGTCAGCTTAGATATACAACAAGGTGAGGTCCCCATGAGAACCAATAGGGCTTGACGCGGCAATGGCCGCATCCATTTTGGAAGCATAGGAGCGGTAGTTATTATGTCAGTAATAATGTTTTTTTGGTCATTGTTTAGTAATTAATCGTGAAGTTAATTGTCATAATGAAGAGACATTGGCAACAGTGTCTGTTTGCAACTGCAACAGCGTTTCTCATGCGAGACGTGGCAAAAAAAACGTTTTCATTAGCCTAGGTTACAGGATATTGATGTTGATTTTGGATTTTACAGTATTAGGACTCTCTTGAGTACCCTCAAAATGGCAGAGTATCGTCAACAAAAAATTCCCATGACGCATTCTGAGAAAAAGCCTTATACCCCATACAGGAATAGATCGATTCAGCAATTGTGAAGGTGCAAGCAGAAAATTGGACAATGCTTCCAATTCAATTGAACCACTGCTTAATGTTTACTACATTCTCAACAGCTACATCTGCATCACGATAATATGCTTTCTGATGGAAGTTGTCAATAAGAACAATAAGAACAGCTCAGGTCAGCTGAGATTGACATACAGCATTCATAGGCATATGATGCTAATAGTAAACATATCAGCATCCCAAATAAAAATACAAACGTTGGACGGTTCATTGTATACAATAGCTTTAAATGTATGGGCTGGATTCAGTTAGCTAAGAATACCATTCGATTGAAATAGCAAAGTGGCTACAGTTTAGCATCATGAAACTAATCCTGAGTTGAATCACAGTGGGTTTCATGCTAAAAAGAAACCAAGTACTCAAAACAGAAACGCCATGTGCACAACTGAAACTCCAAAGCGAAACATGGCATTTTTCTATGTGTGCATATTAAACATGTCCTTAAACTTCTTGCAACATCCCTCTCTCTGTCTTTCTCTCTGTCTCTGTCTCTCTCTCAGTGATGACAGTGAGGGAAATTTGGGGACTTTCTGCAGTCAAAAATCGAATCGACATCTGCTAGTGTGGGGTTACAATGATGGCAGGTATGATGCAATATGTAGCTTCACCCGACACACAAACTCATTCACACACACACACACACACACACACACACACACACACACACACACACACACACACACACACACACACACACACACACACACACACACACACACACACACACACACTGAGACCCATTGTGTTTTTTTTTTTGGTGGTTGGGGTTAGAAAAGTCACGGAGAAGGACTGGAATGGAGATGAAGAAGCGATGAGGAGAAGAAAGAGGAGATTGACTGTGTGGCCACACAGGGACCACCTGCCGGTGCTTTTAGGCCGCGGCTGACGTGTGCCACTGGCAGATGACAGGCCAGGGAGGAACAAACTTGGCTGGAGGGCTCTCCACCGACCCGCCGACGGGGTGAATAAAAGGAGTGTCTGTCTGGCCCCCTCACGACTGCTGGTCCTGACAGGGGCCTCCATTCAACTGCATCTGCTCCTTCTCTGCTGCTTGGTTGGGGGGGGGGGGGGGGGGGGGGGGGGGGGGGAGACAGCTTGAGACAGAGAGAGAGAGAAAGAGAGAGAGATAGAGAGAGAGGGTGGAGGGGAGGTTGGAGGAGGTCATCTCAGTAGGCCAATAGATAAAGAGGTTGATAAAGAGACGCTCATGCATGAGAACAACCGGTGGCTTTTTGGGGGGAATGGGTGTGTGGGGGGGGGGGGGTGTTGGACGCAGAGTGTCAAAACAGAGCATGTCAAGCCGCAAGCACACACAGACACACACAAAAACACGCACAGGTCACAGATGACATGGAAAAAAATAACATGATCTCTGTAATGAAATGAGTCAAATGAATGATGTGTCATGTCGTCTCTACCCTTAGTTCATTTGTTTAGGGTTTTAATTTCACTCTGACCAGAAACATCATGTACTGCACTTGTCTGAGTGTGCACCGGCCTGCTGGCAGCACAGATGGAGATATTGTTGTTTGTGTGTCACGAGCTGCGACTTTCGTTCTAAGGTCAACACCGCATGTGGTGGTCATTGTGGTGGTGGTCGTTGTGTCCTGTGTCCTCAATCAGGCCATGTCCTCAACATCAAACCCAGACAGGGACACCATTACACACACTGAAGACACTGGTGGTGGAGGAAAAGACCCACATGAACACACATCCACTTTACTATCCTGCCGCAGTCTGGATCCAGAAGCCCTTATCCTTTCTGTTCTGTTCGGTAGTCCCTTGAACCACCATAGATAGGGATCGCTAGAGAGAGAATGACAAATAGAGAGAGAGAGAGAGAGAGAGATGGAAGAGAGGGAGAGCAAAAGAGAGATGGAAGAGAGGGAGAGAGAATTGAAAGAGAGAGCGATAGAGCGATATGGAAGAGAGGGAGAGCAAAAGAGAGAGAGAGAGCGCGCATGAGAGAGAGGAGACAAAGTGATAACATTGAAAAAAAGGATGTATAGATGAAGACTTGGGGGAGGAGGGGAAAAGGGAGAGGAAAGGGGAGAGGGGGAGAGTGGTGGAGCAGCAGTGAGCAGGTAAGGCTGGGAGGGTGGGATGGAGGAGAATGCTGAGTAGACAGAGTGAGGGTGGGGGTGGGGGTGGGGGTGGGGCAGCCCCGATGGCTTCTTCATATTGTAATTAACCACAGCACTGAAGGTATATGGAGCACATGAGGAACATCTGACCAACTGTGAAAGCATTCTTGATTGTGGTTGCCCCCCCCCCCCCCCCCCCCCCCTCCACCTACACCCCCAACACACACACACACACACACACACAGTCTCTAACCTCTCTTTCATACACTTCTTTCCAAATTAGCATATTAACATGTGATCGTGGCGATGGCTTCATGGCTTAATTCAAAGGAGTGTGTTGGGACCGGCTGTGTCTGTCACCCGGGTTCATCACACACACAACACGTCCACAATGGGTTTCACACACACAATTTTCCCAACCATACTTTTTACTCAAAGTGAACATGAAAATAACATTGAACATCACTTCCGGCTGTGAGGATTATATATTAAAAGAAAACCAGTCTGACCTTGTGTGTGTGGGTATTATTTTTTTCACCACGCAAGCAGTCCACTTCCATCTATTCTTGTAATTGAGTTGATGCAGTTATATGGGCCATTACTCTGGCCTGCACTGTGTTGGTTACATGATACGATATGAAACATGCAAACCATCATGCGCATGACACATACTTCCCAGAATGCAACAGAGACTGTCATGCATCAACAGTAGGCAGACAAATGTCGTCTGTGCAGCGTCTGTAATTTTTCTTTTTTATGTATTCATGTATTTATTTTTTTATATTTCTTTATTTATTTGCTTTTTTTTGTTGAAGCCAGACTTTGATGCACCAGTGACAGGTAAACAACCACTGCTTTCGTGCTGAGCAACCTTTTGGGTTAAAGGTGCAGTATGTAAGATTTAAGAGATATAATGTGAGTGTAATCTACTAGAAATGCCATATTAATATGTCAGCTATGCTGGTTGACTGCGCGCCTGCGTCTGTATGAGACAATTTAGATACTAAATAGTCAATTTAAACTGCTCCTGGCTTATTTCGGATCAGGGCATCTTGCCTGCCATACACATTCACGCACACTACGAAATGTCAGAGAAATTGAGGGAGAAAGGGAGAAGAGGGGGAGGATGCGATTTTTTTGGGTTGTTTATTTTTTAATCTTGCCCTCTTCTGCGCTTTTCTGTTCTCTCTCTTTACTACTACTACCAAACCCTACCCCAGCGTTAACCTTATATATATATATATATATATATATATATATATATATATATATGTATGACAGACTCCGTTCACTATTGCTCTTTTAAATCAGATCTGAGAGAGACATTTATCACAGTGACCTCTAAAAACCCTCCAGTATTGAAGCAAGACTAACGCACTGGAGAGAGAGAGAGAGAGAGAGAGAGAGAGAGAGAGAGAGAGAGAGAGAGAGAGAGAGAGAGAGAGAGAGAGAGAGAGAGACATGGACTGAAAGCCAATGATATCTGCAATACTCGCTCCAAGATGGCCTTATTGAGTTTGATGTCAAGCCCTTTTAAGAGAGGGAATCCTGTAAGACAAACATGGGATTAGATCACACCAGTGCCCCGGAGTTATTAGTCTGTCTTCTATCACATCCCAACCAATATCTCCTTGTGACCATGTTGTTGTGTTCTATTCTGTGTGGTACGTTTGTGTGTTTGTGCATGTTTGTGCGCACGTGCATGTGTGTGTGGTCCACAGGGTCAAAGAGAAAAGGAAGTCCTTGGTGCAACAAGGACTAGTCAATAAGAACAAGAAGAACAAACAAGCTTTGCACACTAACTTTGCCCAGGGACAGAAGGAACGGACTAGATAACAATGTGTGTGTGTGTGTGTGTGTGTGTGTGTGTGTGTGTGTGTGTGTGTGTGTGTGTGTGTGTGTGTGTGAGCATCAAAACTGAGAAATGGTTGATTGATGCCTATGGAGACAAAAGTTTAAACTTCTTAGAGGAAAGAAAGTGCTGCTACAGTTCTTCTAAGAACACATCCGGACACAACGTCCTGTCCGGCTAAATGAGTTACATCCCATTATGTGGAAGCACCATAGAAATGGGGATGGAAAAAGACATCTGTGCCAGCATTTAGACTCTCTGGAAGAAGGAGAAGTGGACTAACATAAGCAATAGCAAAACAGAAGAGAGCATGTGCATGTATTATATACTGTGCATGTTGTTGATGGGATGAGTGTGTGTGTGTGTCTGTGTTGATGGGTGTGGGTGCATCCTCTTAATGGTTTTGTGTTTCCTGTGTTTTACCTTGGAACTGGAAATTCCAAGGGCGTGTCAAAACCAGCCAATATCCAGTGGACGGTTCAAGATTGCCTTCCACCAACCCAGGTAGCTGGTTGTTAAATTCAGCTATACATTAAATGCATATATATATAGTCACATGGGAAAGATATAAACATTAGAAAGGGCATTCAGTAAAATTATAAACAAGCACTGTAACATACGAGTCATCACATATTTCTTTAAAGTTTTACTCTTCAGGAAGTATATCAAAATAAAAGCCTTTGCAATAGGGGAAAGGGGGGGTAGGGGTCGTTGAGAATCAATGCAGTGTTGCACAGAAACAATATTAGCTCCCTCTCTCTTTCTGTCCCGCTCTGTCCATCTCTCTTTCCTGTTAACTAAGGTGCTGCTCGCCGCTACGTGGAAGCGGTCTTCAGGCAACTCAGAGGCAGGAGGCAGGCAGCCTGCGGGTCACCGTGACAAATGGGTGACCGGTCTGCGTCTCCGCCTCTCTTTCCTCTGGACAAGGTCCTGGCGGTCAGGCATGGCTGCATGGAATGCACAGGAAAGAAATACTTGACACACTTTTGGAGTAGGAGACTGTCGATCATTCACTAGCTCCCCGTATGTAGCCACTTAAGGAGCTATACGCTCAGAACGTTATCAATCACGCTCCGGGGAATGCCGCGGTAGCCTACTGCTAGCCTACTGCTAGCCTAATCAGTGTGTAGATGGTGATGTGGTGTGCTGTGTTTTTCTATTGCTGGGCTTCAGTTTACTGTTGCTTTACTGTGCTACTCCATACAATACAATGTAATCATACCAGTGTTACAACAGGCTACATTATACCATACGAGACTGCACCAGGCTAGTATATAATTATAGTGTACTGCACCAATCTAATAGCATAACAGAGCCTCCCTTAGCATACTATTTTGTATTACACCTATGTAACACACTACACTACAATTAATATAACCCTCAATATTATTAGTCGTTCTTCCAATATATATAATTGTATGCTACACAATTCAGCAGTTAAAAAATGATACAAATACCATGCTCAAATGCAACGGCATAGTGATGCATATTTAATCTATATTTCCATGCATGTTCTGGAGGTGAACATTTTGGCTATATTTTTGTTCATGGCAGGTAGTTGTTAATATGCTGTTTAAGTGGCTATTCCTCAAAGCAGTCTCTCATACACAATTGCCTTTTCAATGCTTGCCATTTGACTCTCAAATAGATCACCTGAATGCAACCATGAAAACACACACCCACAAGTACATATACACACACACACACACACACACACACACACACACACACACACACACACACACACAATGAGGGAGAAGCAGCAAGGCGCCACTCTGCCTCACATCCCGTTGTGTCACCGCACGCCTCTAAATTATTCAGTGTCACTCAAATATTGATATGGAAATCACAGCTGACTGAACTGACAGAGACCAGAGAGAGAGGGAGAGAGACCATTGGAAGCCAGAGATAGAGACAGAGAGGGAGATCGGTCTCTCTTCCATCTCCTGTGTCTCTTCCTTTTACCATTCTGCTCCGCTTGGCTGATAACTATTGATGCCAGCAATGGCTCATCTTTATTTTACTCTCATTTTCGCCAAACACACAACAGCAGCGGGTGGGGGGGGGATTGCACAGAAAATCACAAAGCTGCACTTTATTTCCCCCTCTATGAGCTGAAGAGAAGAAAAGACAAATGCACATTGCTATAGCGCACACACTGATCACGCCGTGTGTGCAAACCGCTGTCTTGTAATGCGGAATGAGGGCCCTTTGTTTCCAACAGCTTGCTGACATTTATTTTTGCCGAAGCGATACATGAACACTGACTTACACCACCACCACCGCCTCAAGTAGGCTACAACAGCAGACGATCAATTGCGGAGGGCGGTATAGATAAAGGGCTGCGTTTTTGTCTTTTCACATTGGGGCTAGCAGCGAGGAGACGCAGCTCCTCCGTCCACACAGCGCTAAAGGGCTGATAGGGAGGACAAAGGTGAGAGGATTCTTCTGTTTCCATGTCATCTGCTGGGCGGCCCGGGGGTCGTCGCGTTTAGAGAGAAGAAATAAAGTATAATTAAGTTTGTTCAAGGTTCTTGGTTTCTGGTAGGGTCTTTTTTGGAAATTGTTATGGAGAGTGTGTGTCTGTCAGTTTGTGTGTGTGTGTGTGTGTGTGTTTATGTTTATGTGTGTGATTGTGTGTGTGCGTGTCAGTCTGTTTATATGTGTTTGCGTGTGTGTGCGTGTGTCAGTGTCTGTGCACATGCTTGTGTGTGTGTGTGTGCCTGCGTCTGTGTGCGTGTGCCTGTGCCTGTGTGTGTGTGTGTGCTTGTCTTTGTGTGTGTGTGTGTGTGTGTGTGTGTGTGTGTGTGCCTTTCTGTGTGTGTCTGTGCCTGCTTGTGCCTGCGTCTGTCTGTTTGTCTATTTAGCAAGGAGGCGTTCAGGTCGCTTAAGTGCTACAACTGGACTCCCTCTCGTTCCTGTGAAGTATTGTCTTTCTCATCTGTTCTGCTCTCTGAGTGGGAACAGTCACTGCCCGCTGATGGCTGTCTTCCCAACCCTTGATGGTCCAAAGAAGCACAAACACACACACACGCACACACACACACACACACACACACACACACACACTATCTCCCTAGCTCTCTTAACATGGCATTTGCAGCAAGGGAGACAGTGGGAGGGGGTGGGTGGGGGGGGGGGGGCAGAGATAAAGGGTGGATTGCACTCGTACTATTGGCCGTTTGTTTTCTTACCGTCCTCTCACTCCAACATAAGTACATTAGTTCAATTGTGTGCATTGGACAACGCACACAGACACACACACACACACACACTCGCGCATGTGCGCATACACAGACACTGACACAAGCACACACACACACACACATATACAGACAGACAGACTGTCAGTGTGTGTCTGTCAGTGTGATAGACACAGACACTGTGTGTACACTCTGTAGCATTTCACTTACATGAAGTAAGTGCAGACATGCACAGACGCACACACACACAGTCCACGCACACATCCAGGTTTACTTTTGTAATGCTTGAAGCTATACGCTATGCAAATAAAACAGTGGCACATACACACAAAGGACCTGGCAATCCAGACAGGCTTCGATTGGATAATAGCTTATATAATCAGGCGGCCAGGGAAGAGCACGTGGGGGGGTGCAGCAAAGACAGCTCGTGTTATCTGATTGGTGCTGGTTGAACGGAACTGGCCGATCAGGAATATCAGGTGCTGTGCCTGGCCAGTGGGTCTTGTTTGAATCTGCACTGTGCTTTTGTTGCACCGTGTTATTTGCTTTTCAACACGCTAATCAGACTTATCAAAACAAAGCCCAGGCCAACATTGTATTAAGTCTTTGTAAATCATAAAAGTGGTTGACAATAATTTGGATAGCGGGCTTCTGCTGCATCACAGCAACAGCAACCAGGATGTTTCAGGTACATACAGAAATATCAGTTGACCTTGAAGTGAAATCTCACCTGTGTCCCTAGAGGTGACCCCATTTGAAGAATACATCCGGAGTTTGCAAAAGGGATTCCACAAAGGGCAGAACCGTGGTGAAAGAAAACATCAAGCTTGCGTCACTAATCAAATAGTGTTGTCTCCCCCCCCTCCCCTCCCATCACTGACACTCACTTTATCGCACAGTACCAGCCACACCCAGCGTTGGAGGCACTCTGTATTCTTTGGGATTAGCTGGCAACGTATGCGATGAAAAGAGCTTCCGGGTGTTTGAGAAGGGATTGACAAGAAGGTCGAGAAGTCGCAAATGTATCCATGTTTGAAATACCAAGACATAAGAATAACTGGCCCTTCCTAATTCCTAAAGAACCAACCAGCCAAATACTCTGTCCCTGTGGACGGTAATCAGTAGTTAGCTTCAAACCAGCAGTTTATTGAATTTGGTTGGACCACCAATATGTTAGTAATGTCCTTACTAGTAACAACTTAGCAATGCGTAAATTGAACTTAAGCAGAAAGTTGTCGCTTCAACAACAAGCTCAGATGTTATCAAGGAAGTGCTTGAAAAGAGCGGAGGAGAGGACATCAATTAGCATGGCACAGTTGGAATCGACTGTTTGTTTTGTTTTATTCATGTTCACCGGAATAGCTATGTGTTGTCATGAAACAGGAGTTATAAAGTTAAACTGGCACAGTATCCTGTGTAGAAGCAGGCTGCTGCTGCTGCTGCTGGCTAGGGTTCAGTGAGTGTCACTGCTAGCAGCCCTCCCCTCATAACTGTATTAATGTTTTACTGCCACCATTTACACTGTTTACTCCTGCTTAGGGTTAGGTTTAAAAATGTAGACACTACTAAGCGCTACGTCAGAACTAGTTTGTGTGGTGCAACCTGTTTTGATTTTGTAATATGTAACCCCCGACTTAGTAAACACTTACGTTTGAACTAGACAACGTCTGAACTTACGCAAAGCTGGTGCAACCAGGCCCTGGATCCCAAATCACTGGTATGGAGATTACAGCTGTCTTAATATATTTATCCAACTCATTGCATTCCTGGGTAAGCTACATTGCAACCATGGCCAGAGGACAAAACCTTTTGTTCCTTTCGATGTCCCCTCTTCAACACCAAAAATAACTTCAAGTCACTTAAAGCTTCAACTAATGACTCATCTCATCAAGACGGTTACTGTACGTTTTAGCCACACGCACTCCAAATCAAAGAGCTGAAAATTCCCCCTAAAACCCCGACCTTTGCTGTCCAACGAATCGGGGTCAGGTCTTGACACAAGTCACTGGCTCTCTTTGAGTGGTGGGAGCGCAGCGGCGGTATCCATGACAGAGGACTGTCACAACCAGCCGGACAATAACCGCTAGCTCTCGGCCATGGCTAGTCTGGCCGGTCATGGGAAGACAGTTTGTCTCCTGTCCGCACAACAGCAGGCTTTGTATGAGGACCTTGGGTCTTCCACGAAGAACCTATCTTTGTGAATCGGCTCCTGTGTCCACTATATAAGGGTCTAATTCAGCCTTGGCCTCTCTTTCAACAAAGGCTTTGACAGCATAGAGGACCGTTTAGACAGGGGCCGCTCCTTAGATTGATCCGGCGAAACGCAGACTACACTGGCTGAAATGTGGAAGGGGAATACCGTTTGGTTTCATTGGGGCGGTTCAGCAAGGCCTGAATGAATATATATATCTCAGTTTTATCTGTATATACACTGCTCAAAAAAATAAAGGGAACACTAAAATAACACATCCTAGATCTGAATGAATGAAATAATCTTATTACAAACCTTTTTCTTTACATAGTTGAATGTGCTGACAACAAAATCACACAAAAATTATCAATGGAAATCTAATTTATCAACCCATGGAGGTCTGGATTTGGAGTCACACTCAAAATTTAAGTGGAAAACCACACTACAGGCTGATCCAACTTTGATGTAATGTCCTTAAAACAAGTCAAAATGAGGCTCAGTCGTGTGTGTGGCCTCCACGTGCCTGTATGACCTCCCTACAACGCCTGGGCATGCTCCTGATGGGGTGGCGGATGGTCTCCTGAGGGATCTCCTCCCAGACCTGGACTAAAGCATCCGCCACCTCCTGGACAGTCTGTGGTGCAACGTGGCGTTGGTGGATGGAGCGAGACATGATGTCCCAGATGTGCTCAATTGGATTCAGGTCTGGGGAACGGGCGGGCCAGTCCACAGCATCAATGCCTTCCTCTTGCAGGAACTGCTGACACACTCCAGCCACATGAGGTCTAGCATTGTCTTGCATTAGGAGGAACCCAGGGCCAACCGCACCAGCATATGGTCTCACAAGGGGTCTGAGGATCTCATCTCGGTACCTAATGGCAGTCAGGCTACCTCTGGCGAGCACATGGAGGGCTGTGCGGCCCCCCAAAGAAATGCCACCCCACACCATGACTGACCCACCGCCAAACCGGTCATGCTGGAGGATGTTGCAGGCAGCAGAACGTTCTCCACGGCGTCTCCAGACTCTGTCACGTCTGTCACATGTGCTCAGTGTGAACCTGCTTTCATCTGTGAAGAGCACAGGGCGCCAGTGGCGAATTTGCCAATCTTGGTGTTCTCTGGCAAATGCCAAACGTATGACCGTTTCAGCAGACACATGCACATTTGTGGCCTGCTGGAGGTCATTTTGCAGGGCTCTGGCAGTGCTCCTCCTGCTCCTCCTTGCACAAAGGCGGAGGTAGCGGTCCTGCTGCTGGGTTGTTGCCCTCCTACGGCCTCCTCCACGTCTCCTGATGTACTGGCCTGTCTCCTGGTAGCGCCTCCATGCTCTGGACACTACACTGACAGACACAGCAAACCTTCTTGCCACAGCTCGCATTGATGTGCCATCCTGGATGAGCTGCACTACCTGAGCCACTTGTGTGGGTTGTAGACTCCGTCTCATGCTACCACTAGCGTGAAAGCACCGCCAGCATTCAAAAGTGACCAAAACATCAGCCAGGAAGCATAGGAACTGAGAAGTGGTCTGTGGTCACCACCTGCAGAACCACTCCTTTATTGGGGGTGTCTTGCTAATTGCCTATAATTTCCACCTGTTGTCTATTCCATTTGCACAACAGCATGTGAAATTTATTGTCGATCAGTGTTGCTTCCTAAGTGGACAGTTTGATTTCACAGAAGTGTGATTGACTTGGAGTTACATTGTGTTGTTTAAGTGTTCCCTTTATTTTTTTGAGCAGTTTATATGTATCCATTACCAGCAAAGTAACAATGCTTCCTGATTGAATTCTACACATTCTGCAAGTGTAAGGGCAGGGGTTTTGCCACTGCCATGACTAGGAGAATTTACCTGAGTAATATTAATTTACCCCACACAGCTATTCCCGGCAATTTACAGGGCAAAAAAACGTTAATGACAGGCATTGACTTTCAAGCTTGGCACGTCCAGCACAAAGGAGTGATTTAGAGGTTCTGATGTCAAAATGAGGTAACTAGACTGGCTGTAACTTTTACTTTCTTTGTCTACCTTCCTTGATCATTAGTATCACAGGCTTAGCCTCCTATTGATGAAGGCTGCGAGCACGTCCAGCCCAGCTGCTGGGCTCACCTGCGTCGATGCTTGAGTGGCGAAGCATGAGCCAGGGCTTTTTTTCTTTGTTGTAGTAAGAAGCTGTTCCTTTTATTGTGGTTTGAAGGGTTCCCTGGATAGTAGCTTGAAAGTCATGTGATCATGTGATCAGAGGAGGGAAGTGTGTGATTACTTTTACCAAGCAAATGTACCAATAAATAAATAGCCAATCAAAATGAATAAGATAAGATACATGCCGTCAACATGAGTCTTTTATATTTAGTGTATATATATATTAAAGATAATGGTCAAACTTACTTATAAATGCATTATAAATCCTTCATTACAGCTTTACTTCTCTCAAATAAATCTTCGAACCAACAACCAACTTGGAGGATAACTTTGACACTGTTCCGCTAACATAAAAAAAGGTATAAAATGATTGTTATGTTGAGTAAATATTTTAAAACAATATCAACCACTATTTGAAACGTTACTGTTAATTATTTAGCTAAAAAAGTACGAAAATTAAACATATGTGCATGTTTAAAATGTGTGGGCATGATTCACATACGATGTGAATGAAACACGACATCACTTAAGAGAATAACGAAGTAACAGTTTATGTTACATACAGTTTTTCCTACTTTCCACATCTCTTTCTTAAAGCGTGGACTGACACAGTCACGCACTTTAAACGCTTTCACAAGCGGCTGCTGAAGACGTCACTGCACGCATCATTGCAGATTTCCTCAGGGTCGCGGGATGCGTCTGCGCTCAAGCCTCCGGTTACTCTGGAGTGTTTGTCGTACCAGACGTTAGGTATCCTTTACCCCCCCCCCCCCATCATCTAGCTGTTTTGCCAGGTTCTCTCCCCCTATGGTGGTACAAGTGGGAGTAGCTGAGCAGGGATGCTATGTAGGCTCCCGCATCTGAAGTGTGTGGCTTTGTGGTTGATCCACTGTGTCCGGCTCTTCTGAGGAGGGCCTCCGGGGACGCAAACATTTGTGCCTCTGCGGTGAACATCACAGGTTGTCTTCTTTCCACTGATCCTCGTCTTGTGGAAGCAGTCCTCCAGGCCGCTTTGGTTTGTGGGAGCCCGTGGTCAGAGCTGATTCAGATGCAAAAAAAGAAGAAAAAATGAATGTCCTTCTGGATTTAAATGTTGAATAAATTGCCGAAATGTCGTCTTTGCCTGGGAAAGTATGTGATCAATGGCTTCCCACGTGTCCATCTGGACAACCTTGACCAGTGAGAGCCACTGATTCAACTTCACCGGGAACCGCTCCAGTTGTCTAAGCGATCCGAGGCAGACGTGAAGGAAGACATGGATGCAAGCCACGTGGGTGTTGATAAAAAAAACACCATCACTCTGATTATGCTGCATCTGGCGGACCTGCGGCGCAAGCGGATCTCCCACTAGTCTCCCAGCGACCTTCACTTACTCTACCTCCTAGATTGATTGTTGTGCACTGGGCCGGACACAAACGTGGTGATGCTGACTACTACAGGGGGTAGTGCAAAGAGAGATCCTTATTAATGCTTTGCTGTAAATGAAATACAATTCTTAACATGATTTCTTGGCATTGAGAATAGAAACTGAGAAACTGAGTGCATTATTTAGAATGTATTTCATAATTGATGTCCCTGGTTGTGGAGCATGGTGTATCTGTATGCCAATTGTATTTATAATAATGTCACATTTTGCTCTCAACTCAACATCAAGGTCATTTTATGGAGGCTCATTATGGTACCGGTTGTACTTTCATTGACATTTGTTCAGCTGTCCAATCCCAGCCGGTCTGTGCAGCTTCCTCTCCAAAGACACAGTTTTGTCTGTTGCTCAAATAAAAATTCTGTGCAATTCATTCTGTGCGACAAATATGCAACCCCTTCCCTGTGCCTAACTTTTTGGTGTCAGTGTCAGAGCAGATTGCTGTCGGGATGGAATTTCAACAAATATGACCAAAAATGCTTCTAAAATAAATTGCCTACACTTGCATGCACACAAGTGCATAGCCTTACACCAAAAATTATGGCTTGATTAAAACCGACTGAATTTGCTGCTGATCACACACGATCAAGTAGTTCATTTGCAATTCAGATTAACGCTGAATGGCGAACGCCATAAAAAAAAAAATGCATTACAATTTTCAAGGGGTGCTTTTACTTTGATACTTCAACAATATATCCGGACCATGCACTTTCCTACTTTTTAAACGAACTTGAGTAAAGAATTTGAAATGGAAAACGCAATGGTGAGATGACTATAATGAGGGGGGCGAGAGGGTGAGAGAGAAAAAGGAAGAGCGACCTCCATTATGCCCGAGTATTTCCTGGATTATCTGGGGAATCAAAGTTTCGTTTTGGCCCCTGCCCGTCACAATCCACATTCCTCTGTCCTAGTCTTAAACACAAAGGCTGGGAGACACCTCCTCCTCCCAGCCCTCCTCCTAGTGTTCTATAACAAAACAATGGGAAAAAAGGTGTCACTTTTTGGCAGAGGGTGGGACTCGGGCCGGGCCCTCCTATTACATGATGCACAGCGTGGTCTTGTGATGTCACTCACGTCACATCATTGGTTCTGCCCCCAACCCCCATTGCCATTGCATCTCTCTCTCTCTCTCTCTCTCTCTCTCTCTCTCTCTCTCTCTCTCTCTCTCTCTCTCTCTCTCTCTCTCTCTCTCTCTCTCTCTCTCTCTCTCTCTCTCTCTCTCTCTCTCTCTCTCTCTCTCTCTCTCTCTCTCTCTCTCTCTCTCTCTCTCTCTCTCTCTCCATGTTGTGTCTATTCAGTACCTGCTGCTGGAACAGATCATTCCACTCTAATGAAGCAGTCCCCGGCGACCCGGCCCTATACTGTGTCACTGTTTGGCAGACTGTGAGTGGTTTTGGGCTGCATAACTGCCCTACTTGCGTTGTGTTTTGGAATGGGAGGCAGAAATGGGTCACAAAAGACTAGTGTGACAATTATAAAAAGCCCCGTTGCCTGGAGGAGTACATCGCATTGGAAATGATCGCAGCAGCAACAACAGAAACACAAGCACACACACACACACACACACACAGCAACGCCTTATGCTGTGATCTACGTTTTAAACAGGCGAAGGAGTTTATTCAACCTTAGTGAAGTGCTGTTTTTTTTTTAATGCTGGTACAAAATTGGTACAAAATTGTGTTTACATTTGCATATTTATTTCCCCGAAGACTGCATTCTATATAGCAGAATCTCATAAATATTTAAAATAAATAATAAATACTATATCCTAATAATAATAATAATAAATATAGAAATCAAAATCTGTGTGGATGTCTTAGAATCCACAGCCCTGTGGTTAATACCCGTCCATCACATAACAGGATTAGATGATGATGATGTTACCAAACGATTATCACTCAGCACTGACCGCTGACAATTTCTGAGTTGCTCTCACTGTCGCTGTGTGAGTGTTTGTGTGTTTGTGTGGGAATCGCATATATATTCAGAACAAAAATGGAAATGGATTATTATGTAAAATACTGCTGACAGGGTCTTGCTATCCCATCAGCTACCGACCTCGACCACCGTCTGCACGGAAATGGTTAATAGTAATGGTAATAACACACATTAGGGATTAGCTGCTTAAAAATACATAGAGCTACTCATGGTGGTAAACATTAAAAGGTATTGTGGAGTGTGTGTGGATGATGGCTGGTTTAAGCAGCCTCACCTGGCCCGAGTCGATTTAATGATAATGCATTCTTAATTGTATTGCCCGTAAACAGACACGAACTGTGCACAGGTTTAAAACATGGCGATTTTCTAATATAAGTGTGTACTACTTTATACACATGTTGTGAAAAACTCCACAATTTACATCATTTTTCAGAATCGGACCAAAGAAGAACGCAAATCCCAGACCAATGATGTCAATGGTAGGCCGCGCTCTTTCACAACAGGCCTCTGAAGCAGTACCCAGCAGTAAATAGCAGACTGTGACAGCTTCCACTTTAAGTAGAGTGTGCACTAATGTGGACTTTAGTATGATTTGGCATCTTAAGTTGTGGAAATAGGGCTGTATCAATCAACGGGAGAGAGCTGAGACCCAAACACAACATGAGACTGAAATATACTTTAAACTTCATCTCCTCTCAAAAATAGGCCTACATGTTTATGTGACCGGAAGTCCAACCCCAAATACAATTGATAACATGAGGCATAAGGCCTCCTTCAAATACTCCCACTTTTGTAGCTCCTTGATTATCCCTACTATGTTTAGTCTGTTCCTAATGTTTTGCTTATAAAACAATTTCAGAAGGTAATTTCAGCACATCAAATCATTCAAATCATATGGAATCTTCATACAGCCACAAATGTGTGGAAATCTGTATTGCAAACCAATATCTCTTTCTCTTTTCTTTTAATCTTTTATGGAAAGTTGCAAAAATCTGAAAATGAAATCTGGACCTCAAAATAAGCATTTTTAATTCAAAAACGTTTTTTCAACTATGGTCAAGTCAGAAGTAAACAATTAAGATTTCTAAATGATATGCAATTTTTTGAATGTCTCCTCATAGAATAGCCAGGTTGTTTATAACCATGTAACTTTTTAGTTTGGTAGCGAGGTTGATTGTTAGCCAGGTAGCTGCTAACTGTGTAGCTTGGTAGCCATGAGGTTTTGGCAGCTAGGTAGCTTTGTAGATATGTCCCACTACATCCAAATAAACTAACGTAATATTTTGTTGTTTTAGGAAAACAAAACCCCACTTAACCCAATTTACTAACCAAACATATATATATACAGAACCAGTGTATTTGAATTAAAACACGTTATTTCCTTACACATATACCAACAATGTTATATGGACACAGCCAACAGAGAGAAAGATCAAAGTTTGAAAAATTGTCCTTCCACGATGGCCAATACCTGCCTGTGAGTCAATCTCATCACCATCAAAAGCCAATTCGCAGACCTCAAAACATTGCAAGCCAGGCAGTTTATGACCTTTCCCAAGGGATCGCCATGGTTACGGTGGTGGAGTCAAGGCGGCCGGCTGAGCATGCGTGTGTGTCTATATATGTGTGTATGTGTGCTTATATGTATATATGTGTATACGTGTGTGTGTGTGTGTGTGTGTGTGTGTGTGTGCATGTGCATGTAGTGTGTGTGTGTGTGTGTGTGTGCATGCACATGTGTGTATGTGTGTGCATGTGTGTGTGTGCATGGGTGTGTGTGTGTGTGTGTGTGTGTGTGTGTGTGTGTGTGTGTGTGTGCATGTGCATGTGCGTATGTGTGTGTGTGTGTGTGTGTGTGTGTGTGTGTGTGTGTGTGTGTGTGTGTGTGTGTGTGTGTGTGTGTGTGTGTGTGTGTGTGTGCTCCGCTGGGTTGCATTTAAAATGACTCAGCTCTGGGTGTTTGGGCTTCTAGAACACTGTACCACACATCCCTTTGTGTGGAGGCTGAACGTTGGGACTCCACCCCCTCCTCCGCCTGGGCTTGTTTATTGACTGTACCCACAATGCACCGGGGATATTGAAGTACAACAGCAGGGATCCTTCAGCCAAATGGACAACTTTGTTTACTTTGGGAAATTTCTCCATCAGTTCACTTTGATTGCAACAACACTGAAAACAAACGTTTAATATGTTGTTTAATATGTTTATAAAAGCCTGACACGTCAACAAGTTAAAGTTGGGTCTCGGAATAAAAGCTTGTTTAAATTATATATGTTAGAAAAACCTTGCTATGAACTAAAATAATTTGTCTATATTGTGTCTATTTCTTTTTTTATACAATTGAGATATAATATCATCCATGAACTATGCTAACAAATAAGCTGTGTGGTTTAGCCCTGTACTGTTAGCTTGTTTGTAAGTTGTATGTCAGAAGTACCTTGTTGAATAATATTAACAAACAAATAATAAATGTTGAGTTTCATTAGTGTAAGAATTGGTCAGGCTGACACCTCTGTAAGCACAGTCAACTTCCTTTTTTGATTGGGTGAAACCAGGCCCCAAAGGAAATGTGTGTATATTAATAGATGCTGTTCCTCATGACTAGCTGCAACAGTCCATGCTATGACAAGAAAAACAGCCAACACTACTGTGAAAGCAATCCCCTCAGGACCGCAAGCCGTTCGTTCACACACTAATTGTCAAACAAAACCTAAAAGTGAAGTACAGCCCGGGGTATTTTGATGGTGATTACGTGATGTATGATGTGTGTTATGGGTTGAGCTTCAATGACTATGGAACATGGCCCGTCACCTCTAAGGCAAAGACGTCCACATATAAAAAATGTAAACTGAATCATGCACATAATGATTCATGCATGTGGTTTAGCGGATGAGTGAAACATTGCAATGATTGTCCACATTTAAGGTTACTGAATAAAAAGAACATAATTACAGGGACACGGTACATTTTGAATTAATAGAAACAGCATAATTAAGCAAACTTTGTTTCTTGTTTATATATTTGCTTGTGAAAGAAACCAGTATGTTCAGATCAGTGCTGCCAGTATCCTAGTGAGAGAGAAGCAACACACATTACAGGACCTGTTTTTAGTCTCTATGTCTCCTTCAGGCTGGAATATAAAGTCCTCCTACTCACACACTCATGCAGCCACACACAAACATGCACACACACGCGTGCACGTGCACACACACACAGAATCCCAAGGACACAAATCACCCAACATACCGCAGTCCCTAAACTGTGTCTAAATAAGAACGATAGGTCAAAAATAAACAAAGACATAAATGAATACATAATAATAGTTTGGTTTCCAAGGTTGATTGGAATAGATTGTTTAATTATTATAAACACAAGAAAAAGGCATCCGCAGAACTTTTAGCTTTTCTTGTACCAATAAACTATCGTCATTTATTTATTTCCAAGGTTGAGCTTTATAGCTGAATAACTGCTGAGGAAGAACACAGAAAAAAAGGCATCCACCAAAAACTGCAGTCCTTTTATGGGTGCTCTTTATCTGCTGAAGTTTTTTGTCTCTTCATATCGTTCATATCCATGGATGTATTACATTAAGACAATTTCCGGCCTCAGAACATATCACTGCTCTCTCTCTCTCTCTCTCTCTCTCTCTCTCTCTCTCTCTCTCTCTCTCTCTCTCTCTCTCTCTCTCTCTCTCTCTCTCTCTCTCTCTCTCTCTCTCTCTCTCTCTCTCTCTCTCTCTCTCTCTCTCTCTCTCTCTCTCTCTCTCTCTCTCTCTCTCTCTCTCTCTCTCTCTCTCTCTCTCTCTCTCTCTCTCTCACACAACGTTTTGGCTTTGACTGCAAGCACTTTGAAATGTGCATTATTATAAGTGAAAAAGTAGTATTGGCATAAGTAGTAGCAGCAGAGGTAGAAGAATTTGCAGTAGCTGGGGTAATCGTAGTAGGAGTTGTATAAGTAGCAGTAGGAGTAGTACTGTTTTTATTATATTCATCACAGAATACATTTAAATCAATTGAGAGAGCATATCTGATACTATATCGGCCTGCTGCTTTTAGCGGTGTAGCTCATACGCAAAACAGTGACACATAATTTCCCAGCATGTGAATCAGCAAGCTGCTCATAACGTTCACCACCAAAACAAACACTCTACCTCCACAAGCTCACATATATCACAGTGTTTGCATTCGTTATATTCTATTACATCCTTTCTCACGGTTAGAAGACACCAACAAGAATGTAAAGAGAAAGCAAAAGCTGGCTGATCACTCCCAGCTCTGTTGCAAACCCACCCCACTAACATGCAGCGAGAGAGAGTCAAAGAGAGAGAGAGAGAGAGAGAGAGAGAGAGAGAGAGAGAGAGAGAGAGAGAGAGAGAGAGAGAGAGAGAGAGAGAGCATCTCAGGTTGCCTGGTATGTTTTGCTGGGTTTAGCTGTGGGGGATGGGCTGCAGCAGCACAAGGTAGAATGAGGAAGGAAGCCAGGGGAAGGCAAGACAAAAGACTCGGCCCAACGGCTATCTAGCCACATTGGTGGGGAAACGGTGTGTATACGGAGGAGTGATAGAACAAGGGGGGAGGGAGAGGGAGGAGAGAGAGCAGGGGGGAGCTAAGGGGGCAGAAGACCAGTACACAGCAGGTGTTCTCTGGTAAAGTGGTCGTCGGTCTGGCTCAGTGCCAAACACACACACACAGGCCTACATACAGTATGCCTCTGCAATCCTGCAAAATATGCATGCACTTGTTGTGCATACAAACTCCATAGCCACAAAATTGACTATCCTACACATCCTACAGAAACCCGAGTGAAGTTGGCCTGTTTACAATAACAATGGACAGATATGTCACATGGCTCCCAACAGTCCTGTTGACTCCTGCCTGCTCTCTTCCCCCCCTGCACCCACACCCCCATCCTTCTCCCCCTTCTCCTCTCTCCCCCACGTGTATTCTTTCGCTCTGTATCTAGCTTGGTATGAGTAGGGCGACTTCAAACAAGTGCACCATGGAGCGCATGGACTCTCTGTCAAACACACACACACACACAAATGCATGCACAGACACACCCACACACACACAAATGCGTACACACACAAATACACACACTCCCCCTCCTGCTTGCTGTCAAAGCCCTATTTCCTTTGTCAGATGTACTCCTCTCGCTCTCACTGTGTTCTGTGTGTTGCTACTCCAGCCGGAGAGACATGTGATCACCGCTGGATACCCAGAAACCGCTGCCAGCCACTTGTTTCGCAGAAGGAGGAAGAAGACAGAGAAAACGAACACAGGAAAAAACTATCTGTCACGACCAGGCTGCCTAACAGGACGTTTTGTATGCCGTGGCGGGAGCTCCACGCGCTGGATCATAAATTGAAAAGAAAAACGTCCTTATCCACTGGCCAAAAAGTACATACCAGTCTCGAAAATAGGGGAATGGCAATTAGAAGCACTGAGTGCTTTACTGGCGAAAGGGCCCTAGAACTGTTGGGTCTGAAGGCGGTGGAGGGGCCAAGCACACAGCTGCTCAGACCTGGGGGTTAGTGTTGTTTGCAAGATAGAGGCTAGACCTACACTCTCTGACAGGTGGCTGGTCAGCCTGACACACAGGCAGATGTATGGAGAGATAGAGATAGGATAGGGTAGAGAGATAGAGAGATAGAGAAAGAGAGAAGAGATAGGCCTTTATTAAAGGAAATAAACAAATAATCGACCTAGGAATGATCCATCTTTAAAAAGGAAATGACTGTTTTAGTATAAAACTAGGCCTATATAACCTACAAACATGCTATCGTCCAATCACAAATCTCCCCTCTCCGTGCTAGTTGAATGGGAGACCGAACAGATCCCTGGGCCCAGTTGTTGTCTGGTTTAAAGGACCCTTGCCAAACATTTTGTTTTCCTAACATGACCAAACTGAAGCAAAATCAGCAAACAAAATAACAGGGCGGAGAGACAACATTCCACGAAGGCTAAGTATAGCAAAAGCGGACCCTTTTCTCCCTCGACTCACTGTACAAAGTCCAGCCTTGGACACCAGGGGAAGCGTGGGTGGTGCGTGTTGCCCATACTTTGCCAATTCAGCAAGTCAGAGAGACAAGAAGTTATGTTTATAAATGGAAAAACGTCTCTCGTCAAACATAGCTTTTACAACCGCCCTAATACTCAATATTTACGTATTGTAAATGTTTCTTCCTTAAAAGAAATTAGTGGGGTGAACATGAGTTACCTTTCAGAGGTTAAAAAAGGCTAAACTAAAGACTTTATGTTTACGCTCTCAAACGTACAAGGTTAGTCACCGTAGGCAATAAGGAAAAATAAACGCGGCCCATCTTATCGTCTCAGCGGTACTGTTTACCGTCCCCGCTGCTGTAGTCATCAGATCCTTTAATCTGGACACTGAATGACTGCCCGCCACTGGGTTACCACCCCCAGTAAGACGTCACCACCATCGGCCGTCCGAGCAGCACAAACACACACACACACACACACACACACACACACACACACACACACACACACACACACACACACACACCATCGGTTGTCTTGCTGTTGTTGTTGTTGTTCCCTTGACACCACGCTCGTGACGTCACCACCACACGCTTTTATTTATTTTATTTTTTCCCTGCCACTGTTTAACATGTGGCCAGGATCTCACCCAACAGTTGGAACAGGATTGGACCAGATCTTGTATTCGTAACGAGTAAGTTTATGTGTGTGTGTGTGTGTGTGTGTGTGTGTGTGTGTGTGTGTGTGTGTGTGTGTGTGTGTGTGTGTGTGTGTGTGTGTGTGTGTGTGTGTGTGTGTGTGTGTGTGTGTGTGTGTGTGCGTGCGTGCATTAGTGTGAATGTGAGTGAGTCAGTGTGTTTGTGTGTGCATGTTTGTGTGTCTGTATGTGTATGTGTTCGTGTGTGTGTGTGTGTGTGTCTAATGATGAGCCAAATGGAGCCGATGAAGCAGAACTCAACTCTCGCACCATGAGACCTGGGAACCTGAAAGGTGCCCCCCTTTCCCTAATCACACACACACACACCTCTGATGCAAAGCGAGGCATACAAGCCCAGCGCCCTCGGGCCGAGCGTGCTGGCATGTGAATGAATGAACAAACATATGTCGATTACATACAGAAACACAGTAACGTAAGCTAAACATCCACACACACACACACACACACCCCTCCCCCACTCCCTCCAACCCACACAAGCCCACACACACACACACATGCTTATAAAGAGGAGCATATGGTCTTATGAACCACTACCTGGATCAGCAGGTGGGAGCCCCTCCCCCCTCCCTCCCTCCCCCCTCCCTCCCCCCCCCCCCCCCCCCCCCCCCCTCGGCCGGTGACTCGTCAAAAGAGAAGAAGAAGAAGAAGAAGGGAGGGGTGAGGATTAGTCTGAAACGACCATTGCTATTGTTGCGTGCCTTAAAGACAAACACACATAGCTGAGGTGTGGGCAGAATAGAAAACGTCACACACAAACACACACAACACACACACACACACATGGACGTACACACACGATACAAACCTATAAGGTCAGGTGGAGCTGAGCGCTGGCTGCCTCACACTCTGTGTTTTGATCGGAGCCGAGAGAGAGAAACCGTGAAGGCGAAAACAGGTTTTGCTTCAGCTTATAAAACGATGTGTAACATTGTTTTATACAGGCCTTTCACTTGTTCTGTAAATGTCAAAGACAAAGATAAATACATTACTAGCAGCAGACTAGAGGATATGCAGCTGGATAAATATTGTACTAGCTCAGTGACTAATAGACAATTAGTGAAGCCGGATAATGGATAAAGACACATTTTTATGTGATTTAAGCATGTTTTATCTCTATAATGTGTAAACTACAGAGCACTATGGTTTAGAGTCTGTTGTAGCTACGTATGTTTTGGAGCTTATGCATGCTTACGCAAAACCTACACCAATTATATTGCAAAACATCGACATACAGCAATAAGCAGAGTCACTAGGGTGTGGTGTGTGCATGCATGCTTATGTGCATGTTGGTGTGTGTGTGTGTGTATGTGTGTGTGTTTGTGTGGCAAGAAGGCATGAGTAATGTGAAACCTAGACGTATATGGCGATAAGGGAAAACAAGACAAAGGGTATAGGTTAGCAAGAGAGAAAGAGAAAGGAGAGTGATAGAGAGAGACAGGGAGAGAGAGAGCAAATACGTGCTCTGTCTTATCTTTGTTATGTTGCTCTCAGTGCACGTTGACGGAAAAGTGGTGTCCAATCAATCCTTCTTGACTTTTTCCCACAAGCAGTAGTAGGCCTCGTCTCTGCATTAACTGAAAAGTGAATGGATACATATCCAAGCACAATGACCCTCATTGACTTGCAATAAAAAAAAGTAAAAAGATCTATAGATTTAAAAAATATAATATAATATATGAGAGAGAGAGAGAGAGAGAGAGAGAGAGAGAGAGAGAGAGAGAGAGAGAGAGAGAGAGAGAGAGAGAGAGAGAGAGACCGGTGATCTGTGTTCCGAGGCCGGATATCGTCTTACTGTTATACATCCATGGATATGAACGATATGAAGAGCCCAAAAGCTTAGACAGATAAAGAGCACCAGTAAAAGGACTGCCATTTTTGGTGGATCTTTCAAATACACACTTTAGTAATCATTAAGCAATCAGTATGCTGGGGCACAAAAGTTGCAAACATATTGAGGTTGCATTTACGTTGACGCCTGTGTGTCTCAACTCTGCTACTTGCAAAACGCACTTAACACACAAAGCCCAAAGTCCAGATAGGGTTGAGCGAGATGTCACGCCGTTCGTTGGAGTCAAGTCACGAAGACAACTGAACATAGGTCAACTCAAGAGACATAGGCCTACACAACGGCCAACGACAAGACTGAAACAGACAAGTAACAGCATTCCCGAACACCAACAATGGGCATGTAAAGCAGGGTGTTTAGAAACTGAGAGAGAGCGCAGGAGTGTATAGCCGCATTTAAACGTCCCCAGAAAGGCGGCAAACACACACATTCCTGCGCACCAATGGGTGTGTTGACCAGCCAGTGTGTAAACAGTGTTTAATGCTGGGCTCCTATATGCTGCTAGTCGAGTGTTTCCATTGCATTAAGGATTCTTCCTTAATGCAATGCATTGCATGCGATAACACCGATGCAATCATGTAGTGGGCCAAGGTTCTTGCTCTGCTGCTCGATCAGTTGTTCATTGATGTCGCCGCGCGTGTTTCCTTGTGTCATGACGTTACGCGCGCAGCTCGGGAGACATTGGAGAACGGGCATTGTGATGGGATCATGAAAATGATCCCGCGGGGCTGAATGGGAGGAATAATACAAATAAACAAACAAACGGGCACGCCATTGTTTTCCCCCACCACCGACACCATGAATACACGTGTCAGTTAGAACGCTTTAGAAATCAAATGTGTACGGCTTTTTCTACTGCGTTCAATTGGACGCCCATGTCGTTTCTATAAATAAACAGGCCTACACGTAATCCCGGCTATTAGATCATCATCATCAAGTAGATCATCTTTCAAGAATAAAGGATTATCGTTTCAGCGTAACGTTGAATTGTCGCTGAATGACTGGGATCTGGGGATGTGTTCTTTTTAGGACACATTCAGAGCGTCCTGAATGTTTCTTTGCACGGTGATTAAGGGGAGGACCAATCGCAACAAAGGATCCGGAGAGGACGGTAGCTCCGCCCCTCCCCTATCTCCGCTGCTTTATAGATGGACGTAATCCCAGAGTTGACCCAGAAAACAAACTCCAGACTGCCGAGCGCCCTCCGCCGTTGTTAGAAGAGAGCACCGTTTCCCTCACGGCGGCTGGACTGGACTGTATGTGTATCGGTGGACTTGGCGTCGACTGGAAGCAATCCGACGATCCAATTTCGGAGTGCTCAACTCGCTCAACTTCTGAATAGGGATATTCCGGTAGGTGTTTTCTGATCAAAACAGATTTTGGTGCTGAAAGGCAGCAAACGCATGCATGGTAATGGGACCGCTCCATGCACTGTGTGCATTTTAGGACCGCTTATTGTCGTGGCTTATTCTGTAGTCTGATTAGGTTAGGTTGATGACACGGGTGTTAGAGGTATCTATTATCATCACGAAATCCTATTCCACGCGTTTTGCCTGATCGATCTACACCGTTTGTTGGACGTGTTATTTTACACTGTAGCCTCTATGTCGTTGAATGGCTCATTGGTTGTATAATAAGTCATCTGTTGGGTCAGTTCAATTGGCTCACCTAATCGATCCGTTTATTAATAACAATAAGATACAGGCTAATAACAGTACATATTGCTCTTATACGGTTCCATTTTTGTAAAGTGACGATCTGGGCAGAATCAGTAAAATCACAATAGGTTATTTGAAGGAGGGAGGTTATTCTCATAGTAGTGTCTGATTAACTCAACAGCCATTGCAATGTTTAAATTGATAGGCCTATAGGGAGTAGATATTTGAGGAAAAGAGAAGAAAGAAACGAGAAATTCTTTGTTTTCATTGATAGCAAGGAAGGCAGCGCATAGACGTTCAAACCAGACTTTCATATAAACCTATTTGAGATCTGATTTGGTCTGGAACAGATGAATATTTGAGGGAAATGTCTAAAATGTTTACCAATTTACCGGTGTAAGTGTTTTAACAAAATCGTTGGCTGTTAAATCTCACAGTCACGTTCATAGTAATGTATTCAGCGCGACAAATCGCTTTAGACTGCACGTAGTCTATAGTCCATAGGTTACACGTTGTGATTGAAAAGAACCATTTGTTTACCAAGATAAAATATGTTATAGCTGTTAGGCTCGTGATAACCTTGTTGGGGATTGAGATGCGTAAAGCGCCCATCCGCGTCCTTTTGGCGACATGTCGCTCCTCACGCGCCAACCACCAGTGCGATCCTCGATTTCCCACCCCGTGTGACGGTTAAATAACCAACATGTGCACTGCATATTGAATGAACATGACCATGCCAAGGAGAAACATGTCACGAATCAATTGAAGTTGGCAGAGCGTTGGGCCTTTCTCGTCTGAATGACGTGTGGGGCCAATAACAAAAAGTGCCTTTCCAATAATGCCAACGCATGCACGCCCACAGGACGTTAATGACTGAGCTGCGTTCACTAACACAACCACCCTCTCCTACCACAGGACCACCCTCAAGTCATGGCCGAGCACATGATGATGCCCATGACCCACGGGTCGGCGGGCGGAGGCTTCCACGGATTCCGGATGGGGATGAACGGACCCTCACAGCTGGGGGTGGGCCAGCCCGGGCTGCGCGGCGTCCCCAACGGCCAGTTGGTGCACTACGGCCGGGGGCCCCAGAACCCCATGGAGGCGGCCATGAGGCAGCGGCCCGGCATGGTGGGCGCAGGGTCCATGAACGGACAGGTGACTGGCCCCCCCATGGCCAACCACCCCCACGCCCATCACCACCAGCAGCAGCAGCAGCAGCAGCAGCAGCAGGCCCACCACCACCACCACCATATGATGTCTGGGAACATGATGTACAACGGGCAGTCGCAGCAGCAGCAACACCACCACATGCACCCCCAGCAACAACAACAACAACAGCAGCAGCAGCAACAACAACAACAGGGTGGGCACCCCCAGCAGTACATCCAAGGGACCCTCACCTCCCAGCAGCTCATGGCCAGTATGCACCTGCAGAAACTCAACACCCAGTACCACGGACACCCGCTGGCCTCCAACGGCCACCACCTGCCCAACGGCGCGCAGTACCGCGTGGGGCCCGGCCAGCTGGCGGGCATGCAGCACATGGGCGGGCCCATGGTCCCCAGCGGCATGGACATGGACCTTATCGACGAGGAGGTGCTGACGTCGCTGGTGCTGGAGCTGGGGCTGGACCGCGTGCAGGAGCTGCCCGAGCTCTTCCTGGGACAGAACGAGTTTGACTTCCTGTCAGACTTTGTGTGCAAACAGCAGCAGACCAGCACCGTCAGCTGTTGAGCCCCTCCCGGACCACCGCCGCCCGCTGGACGGTGGCGTTAGAGCGAGTCGAGGGCCCGCCCGGGCCCCGGGTTTCAGGCTGAGCCACAGGGGACATTGGGGCCCGTGAGTGGGGGGCCGTGGTAGCACAGCAAAAAGGAGACAATCTCTCTGTATATCTGTGTGGGTGTTTTTCTGTGTCTATGTGTTTTTGGCGGTCTCTGGAAGACCGACCCGCTGTACGTACTTACCGCGCACTGGCCTGCCTGTAAAACATGCCGCATAGACTTTTAAGTAATGATGGAAAACAAACGAAAACGCCTGGGTTTTTTCCTTCCATGGTGATCCAGAACCTGTGTGAGAATCTGCTGTCTGTGGCCAAATTACTGTTGGGGGGGGGGGGGGGGGACGGGGGGGGGGGGGGTGGGGGTGGTGGGGGGGGGGGGGGTGTGGGGGGGGGGAAGACAAGACATCTTGGACGCCTATGGAGGAGGCCTCACACGGGGCCCTTCTGTTCCCTGGAGCACCCTGTGCCTTATTCCAGCAGGTGTCCAGGCTGCTGCAAGGGGGGTGGGGGGTGGGTGGGGGGGGGGGTGGGGGGGGGGGGGGGGGGGGGGTGGGGGGGGGGGTGGGGGGGGGGGGGGGGTGGGGGGAGGGGGGGGGGGGGGGGGGGGGGGGGGGGGGGGGGGGGGGGGGTGGGTGTGGGGGGGGGGGGGGGGGGGGGGGGGGGGGGGGGGGGGGGGGGGGGGGAATACGATACAATCTTGACGCGCCCATGGAGCCCTCACCACGGGGCCCTTCTGGCCCTGGAGCACCTGTGCCTGCAGTGTCCAGGCTGCTGCAACACGATTGTAACAGAATGGTTGGTGGGGGGGTGGGGGTACTGTCAAAAGGCAATCCATCCTGGTCTTCTAGATTCTATTTATCTATTAATATATTTCACTGGCGCTGACGACATTACCAAAACAAAAGTTTATAAACGCCGGTAGTAGTCTTCATCCTCATGAATTAGTCGTGTACATGGACGAAGGGATGCGAGAAAGACGATAACAAAAGGTTGCATCTTTGTCTCTGTATGAACTGCTTGCTGTCTCTACACATCTAGAACACATTCAATTAGAGAATGGGGGGAGGGACTTCCGCAGCATTCCATTACACCTGGCGATTCCCCCAATCACTTTGGTCCAAAGAAATGTGCTACCTTTACTTTCTCCAGTTAGATGAAGGCGTACACCATTTAGATGTAAAAAAGTTCCAATTCATTGTAAGAACATCACTCATGTAGCACTCTTGCCCACCACTAAGTTCACCCTGATTAAAGCATTTGCTTTAAAGATTGTCTCACAATACAAAAATCTCTTAAAGACTTAAGGGGGAGGAGGGGGGGGGGAGATGATAACTATAGTAAGAACGAATAAGTATTATCCTCGAAAGAACTGGCTGCTTTTGAATTCCTGCAGAACAAACGAAACGAGGTGCAGAAAGTAACACTCACGACGCATTAACTCGAATGCGGCTTCCTTTGAAGGAGAAGTACATTGGCGACCTTCGAAGAACGCACCGAGCAAGTGATTGTAGCCGCCCGCATTCTTGTACTTGACTTGTTAGCATTCCTGTGCCGTCAGCGGATCGAAGCGTTTCCAAGTCAGCGAATACAGTCATCTTCCCTTGTTCCCAGCAGCCACTCCCCGGCCAACCACTGAGCGAGAAATACACTCGATTTTGATGGGCGCCATTTTTGAAGTTCCAAGGGACCACCACCCCAAAAACGACCAATCGGTAGTTAAATTATTATTTCACCTTGTCGTTTCTTGTGGCATTCATTATGAGTGCGCCATGAAGAGCAGCCACTTTGCAGTTCTTTTTTTTACCCCTCCTATAGATTAGCTTACGCAGCTGCTTTTCCCAACGATAAGATTTAAATTACATGTCCGTGCACGGTTGTCTTAATTGAGGTCGGCCCGCATCGTCTCCAATGACTTAATAATTATAAAACGGACATGTTCTGTGGAGCATTGCTTTTTCTCGCCCCTTTCCGCATAGTTTGTAATTACTTTCTCTCTTTTTCTTGCTCTCTCTTTCTCGGTCAAGGTCGCCGTTTTTGCAGCTTCTGGCTGATTTTCCCTTTTTCATGTCGTGTGGGCAAGGCTGAACATGGAATACTTTCCTGTATTTGTGCTGCTATCTTATTTTTGCTGCATCGTTGTCAGGAGAGGCGATAGCTGTGTTTGGGCGACGATAGCAGACAGCTCTCTCTGTTCCACTGAAATCCCTGCGGTATGTGGCTGTGACCCCTCCCCCATCCTCACCACCTCACTGGAAATTCTCTCCCCCACCTCACCCTCCCCCCAGTAGGTTCTCACCTCAAACAATTGGCCCAGTAAGGTCAGTTTACTTTGAAGACTGGCTAAAAGATGTCAGTGGAGCAACTTTAAACCACAGGCGATTTCTTTTATTTTTTATCCCCCCCCCCCCCCCCCCCCCCCCCCCCATATTTAAATCGATGAACTTCTTCCTTTGGCCTTAGTGAGATAGTGGCCTCTGAAGGTACGCTATATCAATAAGAGAAGCCTTCTTGTATATTCGTATCTCTGTACTGTAGACTAGAGGTGAACAATTGACCTAGATGCATTTAAGGATACTTTCAAAAACATTGTCAAGATGTAAATGTAACAAATGGCAGATTTCCTTCTTTTTTTGTTTTTGTAAGTGTTGAGATGAGACTATCATACATTTTACAGTTGAACGACCCACGGGGCCTCTGAGAATGTACAGTAGTGTGTTGTGGGAACCTGTCTCAAGATGGTAGATACATGTGAGATTGTACTCCCCTTGTTCTAAATAACACAACTTATATTTGGGTTAACCCTGCTTCTCCCCCCACCACCCTCTTTCTCCCCCACCCCCCTCCCCAAAGCTTTTGTAATGTTATTGATTCTATTTTGGGAAAATGTATTTATTTTCAAATAAAATATTTATTTAAAGAACTGATGTGTGTTTTCCCTCCGGTCTTCATTGATGGCGTTACTCAGCCTAGTTATGGCAATACGGAAGATCAGAATTGCTAAAGGAATGGAGGCATGTCAATGAACTACATAACACACAAGTAAACCACCAGGCAGCTCATCTTAAAATGATTAAAGAAAACCGAGGCCTTGCCCTTTACACTGGCATTACCAGTCACATTAAATCTGACCATGAATAAATGCCACGATACAATTCTCAAGGACGGACACACACACACACACACACACACACACACACACACACACACACACACACACACACACACACACACACACACACACACACACACACACACACACACACACACACACACACACACACACACACACGTCGTCTAACAACTGGTGCTATTATGGTGTGTTGTTACTTCAGGCTAGATTGTCGGAGTGTGCTCAAGCCTCATCTCACCTGAACTCCCGGCCAGCCATGGCTGACATTGCATAAACAGCGCATGTTAATGTTCATTGGGGGCCATTGATCCGGGCCCACATTGATTGCAACGCACTTTGAGTGGCCGTTGAGGTTAGGTTATGCATGCAGTCGATTCACTCTCAAACCCACAAGTGCCTTTAAAATACAGCTTTCTGTTGTTCCCGTTTTCCTGATGAAAACGATCAACCCCCACCAAAGTGGGAATAGCAAAGAAGCACATACTCTTCTGATGGCTTCGACCAAATGGGAAGCGACAAGGACAATATGCCTTCATATCAAATCTAACAATGAAGGAGAACAACACAGAAGAGACCACATAGCACTGGATCTGATCTAAGGCCCTCCGTTGTCCAGGTGACGTCTCTATCCAGCCTCCCTGATGCCGTTCATCACCACATGGACCTTTCCCCTCACACCCCTCCCCCCCTGCCTCCCCCGTCTCTCTGGTTACTGTACCCTAATAAAAGCCCGCCCGGATGGACGGGGGGGAGGGGGAGCACCTCTACTGCTGCTGCCAAGTCCACCCGGGGGTGGCGCGGGGCTAACCCCCCCACCACCCCTGACGGCCACATCTGGTAAAGTGAGGCGACGCAGCACCACAACTGCTGATACCAGGTACTTTTAAACAAACACCAGATGAGGCTCCTGGAACAGTGTGCCTGCATGTGTGTGTGAACACAACTTTTACAGGAAAGTGTGTGTGCTGTGAGTCATACTTCACACACATACACAGAGAATGTCTATAACACTTGTACCAACACGAGGAAGAAGTGTGAATGCTTTATTTATTTATTTATTTATTTATTTATTTATTTATTTATTTATTTTACTTTCGCATACGGCCTCAATCTATGTTCTTCAGAGTGCCGATCCAAGCAATGTGTTCAGGTAACATCCAGAGGGTCCCTCTGTCCAGTGGTCTGCCATGTGTGTCTCCCTCCTGTGCACTTTGTGTCATGCCAGCTATTGACATCTGTCCAGGTGTAGACTGGTAGCTAATCCACCCTGGCGCGGGACTGCGTCATACAATGTGTTTTCGAATGGCCATCCCATAATATAACCCTGTTCATCGTCTCTGGCCCTCACTCCGTAACCAGTAGTTGGAGGTGTCAGAGTATAATAGTGAAGGTGGCACCCTTTAAACACAGGTTTCTACCAGGCACCTTGGCTCAGCTCAGCCCCTTACGTTGCGCTTTGTTTACGTGCTGCAATGTGTGGTGTCATTTGAAAATAACGACGAGAATAAAAAAAAAAACAGGTGAGGAGTTTTTGTATTGTTCCCAGGGAGAACTCAACACTGGTAAGTGGCACATTGTGGGCCGCGCCCTTCATCAAAGCTCCTGTGTCATCAGGTCATACTTTCTCACCCCCCCGCGGGAGGAAAACAGTTGACTGTAGAATCTCTCTCTCTCTCTCTCTCTCTCTCTCTCTCTCTCTCTCTCTCTCTCTCTCTCTCTCTCTCTCTCTCTCTCTCTCTCTCTCTCTCTCTCTCTCTCTCTCTCTCTCTCTCTCTCTCTCTCTCTCTCTCTCTCTCTCTCTCTCTCTCTCTCTCTCTCTCTCTCTCTCTCTCTCTCTCTCTCTCTCTCCTGGAGGAACTCCTCTGTGATTGGCTCGGGTCTGTTTTCCCATGTCTCAACGAGGAGTTGGCTCACTGTTGTGCTGGTGTTGACGGTGGTGTGAGCGGGTGGTGGTGTAAAAGGGTTGGTGGGGTGGGGGGACACCCTCTGGCTGAGTTTGTCTTTCACTGTCTCTTTCTCTCTGTTGTTTTCTTCTTTTCTTTCTGTATTCGCTCTTGCGAAATGACTCACCCCACCTGCCTCAACCCACAAGCGCAACGGCAAAAAAAAATATTAATAGTAATCATTATAAACATACAGCATTTGGCTACATTCATAAAGGAATCTGAAGCAGTCTTTCAAATGAACACACAATGGTACTGTTTGTTTACAATGGAACTGTCAGTTTTTTCCTCTAGATTGATTGCATTAAATTGCAAACTGCAACTGTTTTGTAATAGTGTGTTGCAAGGTGGAATAGCAAATAGCACGTGGTGCTTTGGGATTGCAATAGACTGAAGCATTGAAATAAACAAGTTCAATCTGCTTCATTTAACTTTCAGTAGATACAAAACGAGCAAGATGCAGATGTCAAATAAATATAATCAAATCCAAGTAGATCAAGAGCTAACTTCCAAAGACTAATAGGGCTTGTACATCAGAATGCATCATGGGATTTTTTGTTGCCGATACTCCGCCATTTTGAGATAACTCAAGAGAGTTGTAGTAATGTAAAATCCTAAATAACGTCTCACACGAGAAACCCTCTGGCAGTTTCAAACACAACAATGTCACCCCATAATGACTAATCATTTCACGATTAATTACAATGACCAAAACACCATTACTACCATTAACATTCCTATGCTTCTATACTTCAAAAATGGAGGCGATCATTGCGATCAGACGTCATGATGTACAAGCCCTACATTGTTCCTGGATCCCAGCAACAATAGAAAAACTGCACAGATCTCTCGCAACCACTAAATTGCACAAAACATTGATGTGAAACCAAACTGTACCCTTTCGACACAAATAAAAGCTGGCTTGAAGGAGCTGGTTAGTCCTCCGACCGTTTTGAGGATGGGAAATGGATGAGAAGCATATCTGATGCTGGGAAGGTTTGCCCTAGCTTCCTGTTAGTGTTTACGCTGAGTGAGAGATTACATTACCCAAGCTCAGAAATGATGTTTATCAGTGATGTGTTGTCGCTGCTGACACCACAGGAGTGGTTTAGTCACCAATACCAAGAATTTCAAGAATTTATTTTACCAGACAAACAAATATAACATGTCAATTGAACATATCATAAATGAATGTGAATTATTTCTGACATGTACACATGTACATGTACAAGTATTAGTACTCTCAGTTCCTCTTAATCACATCAAGGGTTGTTTTCACGTGTTGGTGAAATTAAAAAAATACTTTCATTTCAAGTATGCAAGCAGTAGTACATGCATGTGTAATGCAAGCAGTAGTACATGCATGTGTAATGCATTACTTCCTGTGTGTTACTCTCTCATTTCCTGTCTGCCCTTCAAAGGGTTGCACTGTATATCTCAAGTTCTATATGGCATCTGAGCTCCCTAGGTCAATATATTACTGATGACGGCAGTCAAAGGTTTACTTTGAAAGAGTAGCACACGTAGCTTCAAAGCTCATCCATCACATTTGCATATGAACGAGATAATTAGGGGGACACGGGGGGCCAGAGATAGCAAAGAAGCTATCCCTCTCCAATCTGAACCCGTCTGTGATCCGGAAAATTTACCTAAATCAACCAGAAAAAGTGACCAGAAAAAATATATAAAATATTTTATAAAATATATATAAAATATATATAAAATATTTTTTCTTATATTTAAATGCAACCAACCACGGATCTAATCAAACGTAATGTTTGGCCTTGCGACTTCACATCCCTTCGCGGCCCATTTCTCCCTTTATAACAACCTGCAGCGGTTCACCGGGCAGAGTTTGAACCAGGAGCTGTCTCCTTGGTTTCTAAGATTTGCATGGCTGTCCAGACGTCACCAGTGCACTCCGCTCCTGCTCCCGTTTGCGTCAGCAGTCTTGCCTCTCTCCATAGCCTCCTCCCACCACATCCATCCCCCCCCCCCCCCCCCCCCCCCCCCCCATACACACACACACACACACACCCTACTTATCTACGCTGCTCGCTTGCAACACCTTAGCCTGGCTCCCACAGCACACTGTGTCCTTGAGGAGTCACTTGACAAGACACACACGCGCATGCACACATTTGCACTCTCTTTCTCTTTATCTTTAAGCGCTCCTTTTATTCTGGGCCACATTCAGCCAACCTTAAAATGTACAACTTCTACAACACTGGTCTATCCTTAGTGTAGACAGAGAAAGGCCAGATTCTGGACAGACAGGGGGAAAGAGGGACGGACAGGGGGACAGACAGGTTGAATATTTGCTGGTACAACACACAGGGCGAGAGGAAGCAACAGTCAAATTTAGCACCGCTAATGACATTTGACGCCTCACATTCACCACGGCTAATTATCGCGTTCTCCTTCAGTTTTCTGGACCGCCAAACTGAAGTCTCATTAGTTCAACAGATCAGCGTGTGACTTCTTCCATGATCCTATGTTTAATATCACAAGCCGGCTTGTTTTCCTTCTCTGATGCTCGTCGGAGGGAAAAGGTGACCAAAAAGAAATAGCACTCATAGTAAGCGCACGGAGGGAGCGGCCTGAACAACTGGACACACTTGGAGTGGCCAAAACATGAAATCCCCTCACTACGAACCTCACCGGATGGTTTATCAGGATTTAGTTGAAAACTGACCAATTGCAGGTGGCCTAAATCGTTGCAAGAAAGAGAGAAAGAGAGAGAGAGAGACACACACACACACACAGACAGAGAGATGGGAGATACAGAGAGAGAGACAGAGAAGCAGGCAGGCAAACAGTACATCCCAGTGAGGATGGCAGCGGGGCTAAAAATACACCCTCTCCGCGCCTCTCCAAGGTCACAGTCATTTTGATTTGATTGGAACACAGCAGTCACAAGCGTCACTCCGTCTGAGCCTGGCTAACAAGCATGGCATTACACTGTCACTAACACTCACACGCAGTCTGCAAAGCGGAACTGCTCGTAGGTGGAAAAAACAAAACATCAGATTTGCATTCAAGCCCCAAATGACGCGTTTTTGATTTGTCTTGCGTTCTTCAGTTAAAAAACATAAAACACGACAGGCCGACCTCTTTGTTATTTATGATAAGGGGGATTGTAGGATGGAACACAATCCATTCGTCCATCCATTGGGACATTTAGGAGGCTCTTTAACTGTGTTAATATTGACTTTTGATTATCTCCAAACGGTATGTCTGCCGCTGTGTGAGCGATGTCTGAGCACGGGGGCTGTCTGGTAATACACAACATGTAGGTCGACATGATTATCACGGTTTATGAGATTTTTGGAGATATGCCTGTGTTTTACTAAAAAGGAGGGTGACATTGAGGGGAACTTGTCCTGCCTAAAACCTTAGAATAACAACACAGAGCAAAGGTCAACAGAAAGAGTTTTTGTGGTAGAATATATGCTACATTACCAGGTTATATCTGAAAGCTTTTCTCCCTACACACTATGGCAGCAGGTTTTAAATGCAATCACCATGATGCCAGTTTAAGCAATAGCTATTCATCACTCAACCAATCACCATAATGATATCATATTGATAGATAGTAATTTATTGTCCTCAAGGACAAAATGCATGTCAATGGGGCGCACATTTAGATCCAGCTGACACAAGATGATCCAGGCGGTTGTATTAGGGAGTGTGATTATTGAGTACAAGGATTAGCTTTTGCTAACACATGCCTTTCTGCATCTGAGGGAAACTCCTCGTGTATCAGTCATAGCAGCGAGAACCACACAACAATAACTGCAAGACGATAAGCTAGACGGTAAAGCATTCAAACACGCGCACCAGGCTGTGATGACGCAGCAGAGAACGCGTCCATCACCTATCGATTAGGACAGCCAACCAACATCAGAGCAATTTGTTTTTCATGTGTCACATGACTGTTCAGTCTGTCTCAACAGTCTCATGTGAAGGCTTCCCTTGCCAGCAGGAGGATGCTCTCACACACACGCAGTCAACACGCGCATGTGCACACGCCAAGGTGACACGACACGAGAAGGACCCCAGACATCACCTCACACACAGTCATAGATTGCAGGTGTTGCTGGAAACACACAGAATGGGCTTGCACACCATCCCATTTCAGTGAGTCAGAACCATCGTGTGTGTGTGTGTGTGTGTGTGTGTGTGTGTGTGTGTGTGTGTGTGTGTGTGTGTGTGTGTGTGTGTGTGTATTCCTATAGCCTGGAGCACACACAGCCCTGGTAAACAGAAGTTTAAGTGCACACAAAGTTATGTTCCGTCTCTCGTCAGACATGCTGAAATGGCACTGTGCCAAAAACGACATTTAAGCAAACTTGATGACAAACAGTGAGTAACCAATTTGTTAGTGTGCACAACAAACACGCATCAACCACCCGACCTTTGGCCATGACTCAGTCAAGACTTGACTATACTGTACACACAAACACAGACACACAAACACACACACACATACACAGTCTATGGGTGTGCGCACACGCAGCAATGCGAACACAAACAAACGGAGTGGAAAAGTGGAAAAGCAGCCGAAAATACATCCCAGTAGCATTACCATAATGCTATATCCTGGCTTTATCAAGAGTTTGTTTTTGCAAGAGATGGTGTGATATGCAAACAGTGTTTAAATGACTAATATCCTCATTGGCGTTTTTGGCAATGGAAACGTGTAGTTATGTGACTGACGTATTTTTGCCACAAAATGTGTAGCACGCTCAACTGTGTGTATTTGCTAAGGCCTATACAGTATGTGGCTGTGCGGCTATGGTGGCTGACCGTTGCCAGCTCACAGCTGGTCTGAGCGCGTGGCTAGGACGGAGCCAAACCACAGAGAAATAAAGCCATCCAGGCGTGCACAGATGTTATGGTTTCATGTCCCACCGGAGGCTACGTGACATGAAACTGAATCTAGAAAGAGAAGCTCAGTCTGTCTATCTATCCATTCATTTATATCCGTCCATCCATCTATCTATTTATCAGTTCTTAGCCACAGATGTATTCATCTAGGTCTTAAGAGCCCGTCACCGATCTACCTCCTCCTCGTGACTCATCATCGTCATCATCATCATCATCATCATCGACGTCGTCAGGATTTTAATCACCCAGACGTCACAACCTCCCCTCAAAATTCCAGTTTGGTACTCTGCCGCCACCTGCTGCCCAAAGAGCTCCGTTACACAAGATGACATGATAATGCTTGCTGTCGCGTGATCGTGTCTCAAATGTCGACAGAAGTAGAAGAAAAACACCAGTAAGCGACTTATCCATGCATTTGTGTATTTAAGCTCCTCATATTCACATCAGATGGCAGAGTCTATACTTCCTGGTGGCCCCGGGGTCCTGCGCTCTAGACTGGCAGCACAGGACACCCCCCAGTCCCCCGGTAGGGTCCTGTCCCGCTGGCAACAGCCCTACACCTCCCAAGCCAGGATGTCCTCCGACTGCCCATCGTTCATTGGTCAGTCGGGGAGAGAGGAGCGGATCGGTCGATGTGGATCCTTCCTCCATTGTGTGCGACTCCTCTGTCACTGTCTTCTTCTTCAGTTTCTCAACGGCGGTCCGTACCGTGGGGACCCAGGCAAGGGGGCGGCGTCGCAGCTGCCCGTGCAGGGCGGCGATGGTGCGGTTCTGCCGTCGGACCTCTCGGGTCAGCAGCCTCTGCTCGGACAGCAGGAGGTCCACGTTGCCCTGGAGACGCCCGACCTCGCTGCTCCACCGCTGTATGTGTGTTGGCACGCAGGCAGGCAGGCAGGCAGGCAGGCAGGCAGGCAGGCAGGCAGGTAGACACACACACACACACACACACACACACACACACACACACAGATTGTCGAGGGGGGACCGGGCAGATTGAGGGGGCAGGAAAGTGTAGTGGTTAGGGTTTTCCGGTTCCCGAAAGGTTCTGAGTTCAATCCCCAGTAGGTATCCTTGAGCAACATACTTGTTGCTCAGTAATAACATATGTCTGGGTTCACTTTGAAGTCACTGTAAGCTGCTTAAAGCTTCCGTAGCCCAGGTCATATTTCACAGTTGGAAAGAGAGAAGAAAAGAGTAGACGATTTAGAGAAGAATCCCAAAAATGTCCCCTCCCTCTATGCTCCCGCCCTATGTCTCTCTGCCAATGAGAACTGTTGGATTTGCGGACCTGTGATTGACAGGCAAGATGGATTCCCTAACCAATCAGAGAAGAGAGGCCCTGATTGAACATAAATGAGCCGAGAGCAGTCACGTCTCATACAGAGGCAGGTGCAGTCAAACGGGACAGATATTTCCACAGAGCATTTCACTAATAGCTGACTGGTGGCTATGGCATTTCAAACAAATGAGTTATAACGCCCTCATACACCCCCCAAAAACAAATAGATATGTACATAAACACACACGCACAAACCCACAGCCTCATACAAACCCCACAAACAAATATACCCATATATAAACACACACACACACACACACACACACACACACACACACCAAAAACACACCTCCTGCTGAGTTCAGGGCGTGTGAAGGGGGGGTCCTACCTGTCTGGCCCACTCCTGGATGGCCGCGGCCGACAGGGGTCCGTCCACACTGCCGTCCCGCCTGAGGAACACCTCGCCCAGGTCTGTCTGGTAGAGGACATCCCCCACCCTTGGAGGAGGAGGAGATGAGGAGGGGGACGGGGTCGTCGGCCCTACGTGGAGGGCCAGCACCTTCAGGTCCCGCCCCTGGGGCCCGGGCCGGACCACAGGCAGGAAGCGCAGGCTGTACTTGTGGGGGAGCAGCGGGGGCCGGAAGCCCTTGAGGACCGAGTCCACCAGCAGACGGACCTGGTCCTCCTGACGGTGGCTGAGCTGCAGGCCGCGCACAACCCCCTCGTCGTCCACGCCCACCAGCAGGGTGCCCCCGCTGCCACCACCGCCGCTGTTCAGGAAGGCGCAGGCGTAGCGCCGCAGGTGGGAGCGGAAGGTGGAGCGCAGGTACTCGCCTTCGGAGAGGTGGGGTTTTCACGGTTCACGGATAATTGTGCAATGTGTTAATTGAGACAGTTAATTTAGAATTTAGGCCGTGTAGGCCTCCTGAAAAAAACGGAAACGGTTTTTGTAGTGACTAATACTCTCTGTAGTCGTGTGGACAGGTGAAATCATCAATTTGCGACTTTTGTTGTTTGATGTTTATGATTGAACGTCCTTGTCGTTTTGGCGTTCAAGTGTTGACGGAAAGCGGCCAAGAATTCGTGTGTAGAGCAAAATAAAACTGTTAAAACGGGCCTTGGTTTAGGCCTCCCAGCTGCCCCCAGCCAAGGCAACTAAGTTATTGGTTGTGTGTCGAAGGACACACAACCAATAACCAATTAACAAATTAACCCTCGCACACAAACATACGACCGGAAAACCAAAACATTGGTACAGAGACATTAACTGAAATCCAAATGGCCTACTTCTCTTTTAGGCAACTATAGGCGTACATACGACAAATAACTATGTAACTCAACAAAGGTAAACTAATGTTCGTGCACCGGTACAATTATTTTCCGATCAATTATCATGTCTAATCTCACCTCCCCCTCTTTTGAACTCGACGTTCCGTGTTTCGGTGCCCATGTGGGCGCCGTAGAAAAGCTTGAATCTGCCGACGAGCTCCTGCCCAGAGATGGCGCTGTCGGACTGGGTCACGGACAGACAGTGAGTTCCCGAAGTGTGGCCACCATCCAGCGGCCAGGGCGATGGATCTCGCATCTATTAGGGAGAGAAGAAAGCTCCAATAACACAGAATCTTGATAGCAAATATTGAGCTTTATAGTCATTAGATGGGTGATCGTGATCATTATTAAGCCACCAAGATTGTTTAAATTCTTGGTGTGACGCACACAAACGCAAACGCATGCACACACACGCACTCACACACAAACACACCTTCAGGGAATTCTGTGTTTTCAGAGGTTGAAGGACACCAACATGCACAAGAGAAACACAACAGTCTACTACCCTCCAGCATCACCATGCATACCCATCATGCACCTCTTCACAATCATGTAGACGAACCATGATACACCAAGGCCCCTGTATGCCTAATGTTCCCTACCTGTGAAGCTGGTTGGCTGGCCTTGTTTCGGACAGCTCTACTTTTATCAGTCGCTGTTAGCAATGGTGGGGGTGACGTCGTTGCGGACGCTCTGCCCTGACCCCCCTCCGTCCTGCCCCCCAAGGCCCCCTCAGGTTCCTCCGTCCCACACCCCTCCCTGCTCCGGCTCCGACTCATCCCCCCTCTCTCTGCTGTGGATCGGGGGCTAGGCTGCTCTGGGATGTCCCGGGTGCAGGAGGGACCGGTGAGGCCTTGGGAGTCTTGAGGTGGGGGCAGCGGCCTAGCGCTTGACTGGTCCCAAGGCTGGGCCCCTGTGGCCCCATCTCTAGCGTAGTTCTTCCGGGTTTTAGCACGACGCCGCATTGCCAAAGGGCTGCCGAGCTGAAGGCAGGGATGCTGAAACAGGGTGTGTAAGGATTTGTAAGGACTTTTTTGTTTTGGATTTGTAAGGACCAGGACCTTATTGTCCTATTAAATACCTCGTTATCCTGTTTAATACCTAAGTATTACACACACACACACACACACACACAAAATGAACAATCACTTTGTGGTCTTGATGAATCACAATGTCAGGACTCATTAGAACCGTGATGGATCAAGGCCCCAAGGCGCGCGCGTGTGTGCGTGTGTCCATTCATACAGTATTACACTACTGAACGGCCTTACCTTGCTCTGTTGCAGTGCACGAGCCCTCCACTTGGTTCAGCTCATTACTCTTATCCACAGTGTTAACACAGTCAGGGCTCGTCAGGCAGCTATTGTGACATCACCCAAAATGATGATAGTCCATTCTGAATGATCCAAATAAGAATGTATACTGGAGTACGCAAATCCATCCTAAAATACAAAAGCCATAGCCACTATAATAATAATAATAATATGATGATGATTATTATTATTATCATCATCATCTTCATCATCTTTACTATTATTGTTGTCATCATTAGTCATTATCACTGATAAGAATTGACAAAAATTGTATTCAGAATCAATCCACATATTTGAATTTCATTATGCATGCACGAAAAAGATTATTGTGAAGCAAAAAAGACGTTTCGTGTCAGTGCAGTACCAAAACTACCGCTGGAGGCCACTATTGCTCTAACGTGAGGCCTGACAGTTCCACGTCCTCACTCGAAGGTTATCCCACATGTTGACCTTTCCAGCGACCGATAAAAACGCTAGACCAGACGCAATTCCGGGGGATTGAAAATAAATGAATAAACGAATGAATAAATAGCATCTTGTTTAAGGCTCCATTCAAGTGTTTATCTAAAAGCATATTTCTCAGCAGAGAGAAATGTCATGGAAACCTCTCTACCCAACCGAAATAATATTAAGTATCGCAGGTATGAGTCAACGTGTGCCCATTTAAAAAAGTGTAATAAACAAATAAATAATAAAAGGTGGCATTGGTGACATTTAACATTTCGGTCGGATAAAATGTGTCCAGATAATTAACCAGAAGGAAACATAGAGCTCATGAGCTTCCCCCGGTCGAGGGCCAGAAGTGGCGAACAACAGTGTTTGGTCCGTGCCCCCCTTCCCCTCCCCTTGGTACGGCTCATTCCTCACATTGATTGATTTAATTGTTATTTCATTTCTTCGCCAAACCACGGCTACTCAGAGCCGGATCAACCTTGCACGCGTGGCCGTCTGGACGCTGAACTGTCTATTTAAGAGATCTAACGAAGTCTCGATTGTCCATGCGTGATCGCGCAAGCGGTGATCACAGGGGAGGGAGGGTTGGGTTAAGCCAAGTTCCCGCTGCCCCCGGGGGGTATGCAGCCTGACCCGTGGTGACTCTCATCCAACGCCAGTGTGTGTGTGTGTGTGTGTGTGTGTGAGTGTGTGTGTGTGTGTGTGTGTGTGTGTGTGCACCTCGCCGAAGTGAGTCATCAACACCATGCATACATCACAGGGGATTCTTGTGCCAATCACTATTACTTGCCTTTTACCCCCCCCCTCCCACCCGCCCACCCATGCGCTTCATATTGAACACAGCCTTACCACACACACACACACACACACACACACACACACACACACACACACACACACACACACACACACACACACTGCATCCCCTCTCCTCCCTCCCTTCCCAGCCTGTACCTTTTCACTCTTTCACGTCTCTCTTTTATCCCATTCCTCTTCACCTCGCTCTACCGCCATCACCACCAGCACTACCAGCACTACCTCCACCACTGCTTTCTCTGCCTTTCACTAACTCTCTCCCTTTCATTCTCCTCTGTATCCCCTCCCCCGCGTGCCTCCATCACGTTCCGCTGAAATCTGGAAGGCTGCCAGTAAGTGCTGGCACTGTTGTGTTTTGTGTTTGTGAATGTGATGATTAGGACGTGGATGCGCGTGCAGGGAGAGCCAGTGAACATGCGTCTAATGGCTTAGGGCAATAGTGTGTACGCATGTGTGTGTGTGTGTGTGTGTGTGTGTGTTGGGGCGTGTGTGTGTGTGTGTGTGTGTGTGAACGCATTCTTTGGTTTTAAGGACATTATATTTTTGAACATTGAATTCCATTGATGACTGAAAGGGGGAGCACAGCATATGTGTGTGTGTGTGTGTGTGTGTGTGTGTGTGTGTGTGTGTGTGTGCGTGTGTGTGTGTGTGCTTACGTGTATGGGTGAGTGTGAATACGGTTCATAAACAGAGAGAAATGGTGACACAGAGCGAGAGAGAGAGAAAGAGAGAGAGGAATTGGACGGGTGTTGTCCTACAAGCAACAACAGCACATCGCAGAAAGAGGCATTTTCAACCAATTTATTAATCCTTTTAGGCAATGTTCCCTGTTCAGAAATGCAAATTGAATCAATCTGAGTCTGACTTTTAAGACTTTCAAGTGGGATTTAATTAGAAGCCGAGGCGCGCAGTTTTAATGAGAGAGGGGGTGGAGAGAGAGAGAGAAGGAGAAAAAAGGAGAGAGTGGGTGGGTGCGGTGGGGGGGCGGGGAGGAGGGGGGGGGGTCTGTTAGTCCTGTGGGAGTCGGGTGAAGGACACACACATCCACAGCTCTGGGAGGCGTCCTGGAGAAGAAGAAAAAAAAAGCAAAAAAAAAAAAGCTAAAGAATACTCCACCGTCCGTCTGGCCATCTGTCCGTCAGTCCCCCCCCCCCCCCCCCCCCCCCCCCCCCCCACCGTCCTTCACCTTTGAACTCTGGCTTGTTTGTGCCAGTAGGGGGAGGGGGGGTTTACCCATGTGGCAAAGCTCGAACCAACGCCCGCTCCTTTTCACACCAGCACACACACACGCACACACACACACACACACACACTCAGACATACCCATGGACTGTCATGCATGCACACCATGCCCTCACACACACAAGCACGCACAAGCAGAGAGAGACACACACACACACACACAAACAACCATAGACTGGCATGCACGCACACCATGCTCTCTCACACACACACTCGTAGAGACCCACACACATGCAGAGGCACACACACACACACACACACACACACACACACACACACACACACACACATAAAGACACACACACATAGCCATCGGCAACGAATCAGCCCACTTCCTCTGGCAGCGTTGCTTTTTTTTTCTTTTCTGGAAAAATACAAATCACCCCTTTGTCCGCTTGCTGTTATTTATCCCCACCCCTCCTCCTCCCTCCAACACATAAACACACACACCCCCTCCCCCAACGCCCAGATACTCTCTTTCTCCATCCCACCCTACTCATCATCACGCCATCATCTTCACCAGCCGTAAGCCCGGGCTGAGCCCCTCCACAATCCTCCGCCGCTGATTGTCTGATCCAAGCGACTCTTTCCAGTCGCAAACTGAAATAAAAAATATATATCGAGAATAAAAAAAAGAGGATTCCTCTCAAACAGCGTCTTGTTTTTTTTGCTTTTCCCTTCCTTCTTTTTCAGTGTGAAATGTCCTCTTTCCACTTTCCGTTTTGCCTCTCCCGCCCTCTGCCGCGTCTATTTTATCTCTCCATACCTGCCTTCCTACCTTCTGCTGTCGCCCTATCACACTCTATCACACCTGCTCGTGGCCCCCTGCTTCATACCTCCCTCTCTCTCTCTTCTTCTTCACTAACATTCTCACCGCCAAACTCACCTCGCCTTCTCGCCAGGCTGGAAGAATGGTGATTCCACACATACACACACAAACACCTCAACACACACACACACACACATATATATATATATATATATATATATATATATGTGTGTGTGTGTGTTGTATATATATACATACATATATATTCATACATACACACACATATACATATATATTTATGCATACATGCATGCACACACACCCACATACACACACCCACATACACACACATATATATATATATATATATATATATATATATATATACTGTAGATACATACATGCATGCACACACAAACATATACACCTCAACACACGCACATACATACATACATACATGTATGCACACACACACATACACGCACTTACATATATATACACACATACAAGCATGCACACACAAACACATACATACACACACACACACACACAAACACATACACAACTCTACTTCTACTCCACTGGACACGTTCTTGCGTATGTGCTTGTCTCTGTTTAATTTTCTTTAAAAAATTCAATAAAAACCCCGTCTGTCTGTCCACTGTCAGACCTCGCCTCTCATTGGTCTATTTCCATCTCCACAGCACGGCCGCTCTCAGCTTATTGTGACCTCTGCAGCCAAATAATTGCAGCTGTGGGATAATTTTACGACTCCGTGGAGCCATGTAATGTAAGACCGGGAGGATGGAATGAAGCACTGAGCGAGGACACTGCTTTTCCTACTCTCCCAACACCCCCCTCCCCCCACCTCCCCTCTTCTCTAGACTAAAGGTGGATGTTAAGTGTTATCATCCTTGTTAAGTGTTTGTCGCACACACCAGGAACAAACGACACAACATTTCGAAGCAAAGCCCTCACGTCCGGTGGTCGCCAATCCTTTCCTAGTGTTCGTACCCCCTGAGAAATATAAGCAAGCCGCCGTTGCCAAGACAGTAAACACAATTTAATTTAGTTTTTAAATCACAGTGCCACATGTACCCCAGTTTGGGAATTGCCGCTGCCTAAAGATAATCGAAGGCAACTGCGTCGAACATGCACCCTAAGAATTACATTTGATGTCATTACGTTTACTTTATCCATCTCGATCAAGAAATGAACCACAGATGCGTACACACTTGATGTGTCTTGGTTGTGCCTTCATTTGCTTATTCTAATTTCAATTCACCACTCATTTCTCGCTACCTAGTTATACCTCCCATTGTTATTACAGCATAACGTCTGGCCGCAGAAAAACCAGTACATTTAGAGACTGTGTGTGAGAAGTAATAGTCTCGTTCTTCCCTGCAAACGTCCGAGGGCTTAAGGTGAGCCAGCAATAATGACTATTACTATTGAGTGGGGTTCCACCCAGGCCTTTTGAGGCTGTCACTGGAATAAAGGGCTATAAACTCCACTTAGCTCAAATACAATAGATATACCAGTATGCATTCTACACTGTTAGGACGGACAAGATTGCATGCTTAGGGAGCATGCAATCAATGAATCAAATAAATCAATGAATCAATTAAAAAGCCAACAAGTCCATTCTTTAAACAATCAATACATCAAACAACTAATCAATTAAACCAACCAATCAGTACATTTGATCCATCCATCCATGCCCCCTATCTCACTCTTTACCCAGACAGAGGCCAGCCCTGCCCTGCCTCCCTCCTCTCCCTGTCTGTCCCAGGATGGCGGGTGTACGAGAGGGGGGGGGGGGGGGGGGGGCAAAGCTGCCAGGTGTCAGTGTGGTAGATGAGCCGGCGGTGAGTAAGGCGTGAGGTGATGGAGTGTGTGTGAGGTCCAGGCTATCTGTGTCATTAATAACCCAGGCAGGCCTCCCCCAGTGCCCCCCCACCGAGCAGACCTCCCGGCCCCTCTACACCGCCACCACCACCTCCGCCCCAACACTTTGATACATAACATAACCCAACCCAGCGCAAGAGCCCCTGGTGCTGGGCACGAAGAGCATGCTGTGCGGTATGGACAGGTGGAAACACGCACACACACACACATACACACACAGAAATGCAGAGGCACATACACAACAGACAATAATGGCCATGGAGATTAATTATTAGATCGTGCCTCACCTCTCCACTGTGATAGCCAGTGTGTGGTAAGCCTTCTGGCGCTTACTGGCACCCATATCACCCAGGTGGGTGCTACACACTGGTATACTAGATGGGAGGTGTCATATCCCACATACTCACTGTGTAAAGCGCTTAGGGTGCCATAAAAAGGGCGATATAAATGCAATGAGTTATTTATCATCATCATCATCATCATTAATATGATAGCTCTTACAGTACACACACACAAACACAGAAACAGCAATACTGTAAGTATCACCCATGTTTTCCACCAGGCATGTCTCGTGAGGGAGTGGGGGTGATACAATCCTGGAAGTTTCTGCTGAATAACAAAAACGTTTTCATCCCCGCAGCCTATTTCCCAACCTGTCGTCACGTCCATTCAGCCAAGACCGACGAATGAGGAGAGCGAAGGATCTTCTGTCGATCTGTCTGCTGCCGGTTCGATTCCCTGGCTCCTCTCGCCCAGGCGTTGAGGTTTGTGTCCTTGAGCCAAGCAGGTGGTCCCCTCGCAGGGTTAAGACCACCGTCAGTGTGTGTGTGTGTGTGTGTGTGTGTGTGTGTGTGTGTGTGTGTGTGTGTGTGTGTGTGTGTGTGTGTGTGTGTGTGTGTGTGTGTGTGTGTGTGTGTGTGTGTGTGTGTGTGTGTGTGTGTGTGTGTGTGTGTGTGTGTGTGTGTGTGTGTCCCAATGAGTTAGAAAAGCACCATAGAAACCCAGTCCATTGACCATTTTTAACCCTTTGTGTCAGTGTTAACCTGTCGACGTCGTCTTACTCGCGGAGAGACAAACGGACCCTGAATGACCCTAGAAACCCAGCACGCCTTTCTTTACGGCAGTGTGTATGCCGTGGCACATACACACTGCCGTGTTTATAACGACGCCTCGAATGGATGGAGAGCAGAGAATGGAGAAAAATAAAATGGAGAGGACAGAACCAAAGAAAAATAAACGTACAATAGAGAGGAAGAAAGCTTGGCGAGATAAAATAAAATAACTAAAAAACAGAATACAAGACGGTAATATAGTGCGAGAAATGGGCGATCGTACACCCCCATACCTCCACCCAGAGCCTTCCCTGTCTACACCTCCAAGGGCTTCCTCCACCCTTCCAAGGCTTACCAATTGATCCGTTTGCCTGTTCCAGGTGGACGGGGTCGGGCAGACATCAGCTACGCTTCCCCTCCGAACCCTTTCCACCTCCACCTCCTCCACCTCCTCTTCTGTTTGAACATCGCTCACCTGATCAACAGCAGAGGGACCAGGAGAGGAAGGGAGAGAAAGGAAGGGGAGTGAGGGAGAAGGGAAGAGAAGTGGGCGAAGAGAGGGAGAGGCTCAGGGGAGGGGAGGAGAGGTGCAAAAGCATGCAAGCGAGGTGTGGTGGGGGAGGCGTAAGGAGTTTGGGGTGAAGGTGGGTTCTAGGCGTACAACTGGTGAACAGTGAATGTAAAGGGAGGGGGGGGGAGACAGCGGGAAGGGGAGTTACTGAGAAGACAAGTGTGAGGTTGTGAGTTAAATACAGCCCAGAGTGAGCGAGAGGAATGACAATATGGATGTGTGTGTGTTGTGTTGTGTTGTGTGTGTGCGTGTAAGACAGGTAGACAGAGACAGATAGATAGAGATGAATAGATAAATAATGAATGGAGCAAATCGCAAAAAAAAAGAAAAAGAAAGAGGAATAAGTGACTGAATGTGTGTTTGTGAGTGTGTGCGCATGTGTTCGGAGGGGTGAGAGGAGCAGGACGGTGGTGGTGGTGGGGGGTGCTAACGACATTTTGACGAATTAATGAATGCTCTCTCTCTCTCTCTCTCTCTCTCTCTCTCTCTCTCTATCACCGTCCGAGACGCAGCCGCCAAAAATGATAAATAAACACATGAATAAGTGAAGAGGCTGGGATGCAATGGCACTCCGGTGGGGTGGGGAGGGTGTGTGGGTGATGGTGGGGGTGGGGGTGGGGGTGGGGGGGGGGGGGGGGGGGGGGGGGGGGGGGTTGTGGGTGGGGTTGGGGTAAGGGCGGCTAGGCATGTGGTGGGGCTCTCTGGTGATTTGCTCCAACATCAAGCAGCTGGTGGTGCTGAAATATTTACGGGGGGATACGCACTCGTAGCCATACTGTGAGTGTGTGTGTGTGTGTGTGTGTTCGCGAGCGCTTGGGCCATATATATATATGGAGAGAGAGAGAGAGAGAGAGAGAGAGAGAGACTGAATTCGAATGGCACACTCCTCTCTCTCTCTGCCGGTGACCTTGGGGTGCGGTGAGCCAGCGGAACAGAGCAGCCAGCATGCTAACAGAAGATCTCATATCTGGCTGGACGGGTGGAGAAGAGGCATGTTAGGGGGGAAGGGAGGGGGGTAAAGGTGGGGGGTAAAGGTGGGGGGTAAAGGTGAGGATTATGAATATGTGTGTGTGGGGGGGGGGGGGGGGGGGCACCTGTGTGACATGATGCCTGAAGGATCAGCAGACAATAGAGGAAGACTGTATGTATGTGTTTGTGTGTGTGTGTGTGTGTGTGTGTGTGTGTGTGTGTGTGTGTGTGTGTGCCTGAAGTATCAGATTTATCACTTATAGGGATCTAACCAGTCCCAGGACTAAGAGGGTTCAGGATGGAGTATGCATGGGGTATTCTTAGCATTCGACTGTCGTTTGGTCTCTTTGTAGACTGATTCTCACTCTGTCTCTTTCTGTCTGTCTCTCTCTCTCTCTCTACCTCCATTCCTTCCTCTGTGATAGTCTCTCATCCGCGCTGAAAGAAGCACCAAGTCATCCAACACCACCAGTGTGGTTTCACAATGAAGCCTCGGCTATCGAGTTCTCCTATTTGGAAAGCAGGTGGAGTCCATCGAACGCGCCAGCCTCCATCCTCCAGCCTCCCCTCCTCTGGTCATTTGGTCTGCTGCTCCACCCGGGGACATCTGGACTGGACAGGCCCAGGATTGGATGTGTGTGTGTGTTGGCGGGGGGGGGGGTTTATAACTGGAGCCTGGGCTCCTTCAAGTCTGTCCGGCGATGCTTCTGTTACAGCCCTCGGTTCTCTCTCCCTCTCTCTCTCTCTCTCTCTCTCTCTCTCTAACCCTCCCCCACCACCACCACCACACCCCTGACCAGCCCTCCCACCTCACTACCCCACACACCTACCATTACCATGGCCGCAGAGACATTGTGAAGCTGACTGAGAGACATAAGCCAGGGAGAGAGAGACAGAGACGGAGAGAGAGAGACAAAGGAAATGTATGGAAGAGCAGAGAACAATAGTGACGAAGGCCACTGCTATGAGCTAAGTCACAAGCGCACAAAGACGTGCACACACACGTGCGTGGGACGAGGTTACCTCAAGTGCACACACAAAGACACGCATCAGCACACCAGCGTCAGTCGAGGCACAACAGAAAACACACACACACACACACACACACACACACACACAGTGAAAAAGGTGCACAACACCACTACATTGCTCTCATATTCAAAGCCCAGATATACTATCTGGCAGTTCTTTAAAATAGATCAAAATAAATCCACTATAGGTATTCTGTGGTGGGCAATAGACTAAAGTAACTAAACAGTTCAAGCTACAATATGCAGACTATCAATGTGATGCTGAAACAAAGCAAGTACCAATAATCAGAGGTAAATATAAAATCAACCTTAAATCCATTATAATCCACATGTGGAAACTCACAGAACTCCATTAAGGAAAAGTATTCCAGGGTCCTTCTTTACAATGTCCTTTATCCCCTTAAACTACGCCTTTACGTTAAACATAGTTCCTACTTATTGGGATGTGCTTCACTGCTCTCTCGCTCCACCAGAAGTCAGCCATCTTGGGCGGTGTGCCTCCAAACAAAACTCAATTATGAGCGTGGCCAAATGAACACACAATTACCTCCAACTGCTCTCAATCACTCCCATTCACAACACAACACAACCAGACATGATGAATCCAAACAGAACAAAAGACACATCCCTTTAACAACACAAAGGGTCTGATGTTACAATATAGTCTGCATACAACGGCCTATCTGTAAAAAACCCTACATCAGAGCAGGGGTTGTGGGTACAATTCCTATTGGTCGATCCTGGCAAAAAGCGGGAGGTGTTGGATCAGGAGGACTCCTATACACAAAACTAATCCTAAAGAACTGGCAATGTCCTTGCATTGCCATTGGTTTGAGCATGCTTATGCCGGTGTGTGCGAGTGCTGTGTGTCTGGGTGTGAATTATTGAATGAGAGGCATATATTACACTTAATAAAAAGGGTGCAATAATACCCTTACTAACCATTCATCAGCATAAACTGATTAACTGATAACCACAGTTAACTAATGGTCTAGTAATAATTTACTAATGGTGTTCATGTTGACTAAGGTCTTCATTAATGCATTATTTAATAGGATAAAGGTTAGGGTTTAACCCTTTTAAATAATGTATAAATTAATACCTTAGTTAAAACAAACACCATTGCCGTAGTTAACATGAACACCATTAGTAAACATGAACTCCGTTTATTAATTATTACTAGACCATTAATAAACTGTTCATTAACTGTAAGTTCATTGTTAGTTAATACTTATTACTGCATGAACTACTGTTAATTAATGGTTAATTATTGTACCCTTATTGTAAAGTGTTACCAACATTTCAATGTAAAACACATCATTAGTGGCATGCATGAAATCCACTATATAAACACAGTCCATCTAACTTTACTCACACACACACACACACACACACACACACACAATAACCCGTCTAGTTGCTCTGCCTGAAGAGGAGGACAGGATATATAATGGTGTGAGAGTGGCGGCTGCTGGCAGTGTGCAGCTTGGCTGGCTCCTCTCGGCTCCTCTCGGCTCCATGGCTGCTGTCATGGTGGAGGACATCTGTCCAGAGCACCCGGGACAGGAGGGCACAAGGCTGGTGTGAGAGGGGGGGTGGGGGGGGGGGGGAGAGGGGGTAAAATATTGAATCAGTGGTGGGGTTGATTGAGGGAGCATGGTTGCACACCAAGTCAAACATTGTGTGAAAAAAGTCGGAGGGTTAACGAGGGTAGGTATGTGTCAATGGTTTTTTTCCTATTTTTTCTGATGAATCCCCTTTCGAATCTTCTATCTTTATCGCCCAACAACAACCGCCCCACCCACTCCTCAGTGTGGAAAGAAATCCATGGGTAGCGGAGAGCAGCTTGGCACAGCATGGGCGTCAGGGCGTGGTCGTGTGGGTGTTTGTCTGAGTGTGTGTGCGCTTTTATGTGTGTGTGTTTGTGTGTGCCTGAGTGTGTGCATGTGTGTTCACGTGAGTGTGTGCGTGTGTCTGAGTGTGCCTGAGTGTGTTTGTGTGTGTGTGAGTGTGAGTGTGTGTCTGAGTGTGTTCATGCATGCGTGTGTGTGTGTGTGTGTGTGTATGATCGAGTGTCCAGCATGGGGCATCTTGGCCATGGTGAGGGGGAGGTGTGGAGAGGCTGTGTTAGCGGTGTCCGGCAAGCGTGCTACTCAAACGCTGCCAGCATCACCGCCCAGATCACTTCTGATCTCTGCCCCAAACCCAGACCATGCAGAACCAGAATGGGGGGGGGGGGGGGGGGGGGGTGCTGGTATGGACCAGGCTGCTTGTGTGTGTCTTGTGTCGGTCTGTGTGTGTGTGTCTTCTGTGTTCTGTGTACGTTTTGTGTAGGTCTGTTTCCTTCTTGTATCGGTCTGTGTGTGTGTCTTGTGTAGGTCTGCTTCCGTCTTGTGTAGGTCTGTGTGTATGTCTTGTGAAGGTCTGTGTGTCTTGTGTAGGTCTGTGTGTTTTGTGTAGTTCTGTGTACATCTTGTGTAGTTCTGTGTACATCTTGTGTAGGTCTGTTTGTGTGTCTTGTGTAGGTCTGTGTGTCTTGTGTAAGGTGGTGTGTGTTTCTTGTGTAGGTCTGTTTGTGTGTCTTGTGTAGGTATGTGTGTGTCTTGTGTAGGTCTGTGTGTGTGTCTTGTGTAGGTCTGTGTATGTGTCTTGGTAAGGCATGTGTGTATCTTGTGTAGGTCTGTGTGTGTCTTGTGTAGGTAATGTATGTGTGTATCTTGTGTAGGTATGTGTGTGTCTTGTATAGTTCTGAGGAAAGAGAGATAAAGATTAGAACAAGAGACTGAGAGAGAGAATCAAAGGGAGGAAAGGAGAGACAGACAGAAGAGAGTTGTGATTGAGGGTTTGTCACAGTCCGATCGTTTAGAATTCTGCTCTTTGAGAGTGTGAACCCACATCCCCCCCCCCCTCCACCACCCCTCTGCTCTAACTCGCCCAATACAACTATTGAAGTTCATCTTCACATCAATCATCTCTCGCTCTCTACTCTTTTTCCTCCCTCTGTCTCTCTCTCTTTCATCCCTCTGTCGCTCTTTCTGTCTTTCTCGCTCTCTTGGTCTCTCTGAGTTTCTCTTTCAATTTCTTTCACAACACACAAAGTATGAACACACAACTACACAGGCATATGAGTGAGAGAGAGACACACACACACACACACAGCGCACACAAGAATGCCACGTACCCAAACTCAGAAATGCACGCAAACACACACACACATGAAATGCACAAAACGGAATCATCCACACCCACATACAAACATGTACTCAATGACACAAAAATGTGCAAACACACACACACACTCAATAACACACGTGTGGACACACAAATGCTCGTGTGCATTATGCGCACACATGCACACAGACACACACGCACTCATGCACACAAACACACACATACACAGGCGCGTACACGCGCAGCCCCGAGTGTGGGGTAATAACTTACACATGTCCCGGTTAAGTCTCTGGCTGGCGGTGTGGCGGTCTATAATTGATATTAATCCCTGCTCTTTACTGTGGTCCAGGGGGAGGGGGCCGAAGAGACACAAAAGGGCCCGGGACACATTAAAAGACTCTTAGTAAAAAAAAGAGAAAAAAAAGTGGAAAAGACTTGGATAAATGATATTACCCCCGTCCCTCCTTCCCCATGTCACGCCCAGTGGGGGAAAGAAGCTCAGGAAGAGAAGGGAGGAGCTGAATGCTGCGTACAACTTGAGCGAGTGCGTATTGGTGAGGGTTAATTGATTAACAATGAAAGTCGGGCGAAGCAAAACAAGACCGACATGAAAGCTTTCGCATGCAACACGCATGGATTGTAGATGTTATGGAATGGAAACACCTTTTTAACGTTTTTAACGTTTAAACACTACATGTTTGTGTCACAACGTGTCCCCACTGGAGGGTAGTGTCAGTTTTCATGATCCAAATCCAGAAGGCTCAATTGACTCTTCATGTTTTTGTCAGCACCAAGTAACATCTTACACATGACAGATGTAAGATATGCTCTGAACTGAATGCTGCTTTGTTTAATGTTAATTTAACAATAATGTATGTAATGTATGTAATGTTAATATCTTTAATGGAATGGAACAGAATAGAATATAATAGAATATAACAGACTGGGAGCTAGAGGGATGCATAATATTATATAATAGAGCTACAGCTAGAGGGATACAGAATATAATATAATATAATATAATATAATATAATATAATATAATATAATATAATATAATAGAGCTACAGCTAGAGGGATACAGGATAGAATAGAACAGAATACAGCTAGAGGGATACAGGATAGAATAGAACAGAATACAGCTAGAGGGATACAGGATATAATAGAATAGAGATACAGCTAGAGGGCTACAGAATAGAACAGAACAGAATACAGCTCAAGGGATACAGGATAGAATAGAATCAAGCAAGAGCTAGAGGGATTGGTAGTTGAATTGGAATGGGGTCGAACCGCAACAAGATGTACACCGCAAACCCTTGAGAACATGACTTATGGTGTGTGTGTGTGTGTGTGTGTGTGACCTCTGCAGCATTATCAACCTCAAGTCAGTTCCCTAGCCGTGGATTTCGGCCTTGATCTAGGAAGCATGTATCGCACTTCCACTGTGTTTGTGTGTGTGCTTGTGTGTGTGAACTGTATGAATGTATGAATGCATGTGTGTGTGTGCGTCAATGTGTGTGTGTGTGTGTGTGTGTGTGTGTGCTTGTGTGCGTGTGCACGCACGCAGGTGGAGCAGAAGCCCCCCGGAGGGAAGACGGAGTTGAGAATCCTCCTTGTGACAGGGCTATTTCTGACTCGGGGAGAAGCATTGCACTACGACGTGGTTGGACAACCCCTCCCCCCCCCCCACACACACACACCAACCTTCCATCGCTTTACCCCCTCCTACTCCGGTTCCTCCCGCTCAGCTGATCCCCCACCCCTCATGTACCGCGGGCACCAGGAGGCGCTGATGACACCCTAGGGAGGTGGGATGGCGCCCACCCCAGCTGGGTTGCAGCCATGCCCGAAAGATCTGCCCCATCTACCCCCCCCATCCCTTGAGCCCCCCCAGAGTGGACCTGTCTTCTTCCCCTGGCAACCGGGAAGGCGGGGAAGTGATGGGGCATATGGGTAGGAGAAGGACGTTTAAAGTCTTTAGAGAGAGAAGACAGACAGACAGACAGACAGACAGACAGACAGACAGACAGACAGACAGACAGACAGACAGACAGACAGACAGACAGATAGATAGATAGATAGATAGATAGAGAGATAGATAGAGAGATAGAGAGAGAAACAGAGAAGACAGATAGAGAGAAGACAAATAGAGAGAGAGAAGACAGATAGAGAGAGAGAAGATGGATAGAGAGAGACGACAGAGAGAGAAGACAGATAGAGAGAAGACAGACAGACAGACAGACAGACAGACAGACAGAGAGAGAGAAGCGAGAGGAGGCCAAGAGAAGAGGAAAGAACAGAACAGAGAGAAGTGTCAGAGAGAGAGAGAGATAGAGAGATCAGAGAAAAAAAACAGCTTCTCTGAAAAAGACGCGGGGGATTAAAGATGCAACTTTATCACTGGCTGATATGACACACACACACACAAGCACACACATAAAACACAACATGGCAGCACGCGGCACAATCTTAACTACAGCAACGGTTGCAAATCGGAATGCAGTCATTACAGGAGCATTAATCGGGCTGTCTGTTGACAAACTCAGACCTCTCTCTCTCTGTACGCATCTTCCTTTAAAACAAATCTCCCCCAAAATAGTTGACATCTTTTGCTCCATGCTTTGATGAGCGACCCCAACAGCTCGGAAGCCCACTGGCCCTTTAGAGACGTGGTCGCCAGACCACCCTCTGACACGACCCCGCTGTCCCATAGCATCGCATCAGAACATCACCGCAGCTGGGTTAAGTTAAGACACACACACACAAAGTTTGTATGCCCACAGAGAGCTTGTCCCCTTCCACACACACACACACACACACACACACACACACACACACACACAAACACACCTTTTTTGCAGAGAAATAGATGAGCACAAAATGTTCCCAAAAAAAATAACAAAGTGAGAAGGCAGCTCGGCCAGATGCGTGGGCATCAAGGCCCTCTTTCATGCAGTCCATCGTTATGCATCACACACACCGTCCGGATTCTCCCAATGGCTCCGTGACATATATCACGCATACACAATATTATGCACCACGCGCTAACACGCGACGGCGTCGACCCTATGATCTCCCGCGCTCTCTGCTGCTTCTCACTGAAGGCTTGCCAAACGTTTAAAGCCCGCCGCCGCATTAAAGAGGCTGCCGGGGGGAGGCATCCAGACGGATGAGTTTAGGGTCTCGGAGAAAACTCCGTGGCAATCGACGTACGTTCGGTTTGGCACCCGTTTCTTTTCTTTTTTTACTCGACGTGTCATCATCGCAGGTGACTAGAGGGGTGGGGGGTGCAAGGGTGGTGGGAGGGGGGGGGGGGGGTGGCGCCATGGCTAATTGTCGTTGACAACCTTCTGCTTTAACACCGGGCGCCGCGCCAGTCGCAGAGGCACCTTATTATTCTTTGTTTCCCTTCCATTTCCACCTCTGCTTCTCCAACTCCCATTTCCTCCTCCTCCTCCTCCCCCTCCTCCTCCTCCACCCCATCCCCCGTGGTGGAGGTGCAGACACCTGCTCCCCGCTCCTTGGTGACCCTGGCTCAATGGGACCTCCCCGGGTGTCACACACACGCACACACACACACCGCAGGCGCAGGTGGAAGGGGGGGGGGGGGGGGCGGAGGGACCTGGGGGTCAGCTCCACCAATCACAGGCTAATGATGGTGGTGGTGTACTGCCCTGCTCTCTTAAACCCTATGGGCCGCTGCTTCAACTCAGACACCTGTATAGCTTGGATGTGTGTGTGTGTATATATATATATATATATATATATATATAGTATATATACACTGCTCAAAAACATAAAGGGAACACTTAAACAACACAATGTAACTCCAAGTCAATCACACTTCTGTGAAATCAAACTGTCCACTTAGGAAGCAACACTGATTGACAATAAATTTCACATGCTGTTGTGCAAATGGAATAGACAACAGGTGGAAATTATAGGCAATTAGCAAGACACCCCCAATAAAGGAGTGGTTCTGCAGGTGGTGACCACAGACCACTTCTCAGTTCCTATGCTTCCTGGCTGATGTTTTGGTCACTTTTGAATGCTGGCGGTGCTTTCACTCTAGTGGTAGCATGAGACGGAGTCTACAACCCACACAAGTGGCTCAGGTAGTGCAGCTCATCCAGGATGGCACATCAATGCGAGCTGTGGCAAGAAGGTTTGCTGTGTCTGTCAGCGTAGTGTCCAGAGCATGGGGGCGCTACCAGGAGACAGGCCAGTACATCAGGAGACGTGGAGGAGGCCGTAGGAGGGCAAAAACCCAACAGCAGGACCGGTACCTCCGCCTTTGTGCAAGGAGGAGCAGGAGGAGCACTGCCAGAGCCCTGCAAAATTACCTCCAGCAGGCCACAAATGTGCATGTGTCTGCTCAAACGGTCAGAAACAGACTCCATGAGGGTGGTATGAGGGCCCGACGTCCACAGGTGGGGGTTGTGCTTACAGCCCAACACCGTGCAGGACGTTTGGCATTTGCCAGAGAACACCAAGATTGGCAAATTCGCCACTGGCGCCCTGTGCTCTTCACAGATGAAAGCAGGTTCACACTGAGCACATGTGACAGACGTGACAGAGTCTGGAGACGCCGTGGAGAACGTTCTGCTGCCTGCAACATCCTCCAGCATGACCGGTTTGGCGGTGGGTCAGTCATGGTGTGGGGTGGCATTTCTTTGGGGGGCCGCACAGCCCTCCATGTGCTCGCCAGAGGTAGCCTGACTGCCATTAGGTACCGAGATGAGATCCTCAGACCCCTTGTGAGACCATATGCTGGTGCGGTTGGCCCTGGGTTCCTCCTAATGCAAGACAATGCTAGACCTCATGTGGCTGGAGTGTGTCAGCAGTTCCTGCAAGAGGAAGGCATTGATGCTATGGACTGGCCCGCCCGTTCCCCAGACCTGAATCCAATTGAGCACATCTGGGACATCATGTCTCGCTCCATCCACCAACGCCACGTTGCACCACAGACTGCCCAGGAGTTGGCGGATGCTTTAGTCCAGGTCTGGGAGGAGATCCCTCATCAGGAGCATGCCCAGGCGTTGTAGGGAGGTCATACAGGCACGTGGAGGCCACACACACTACTGAGCCTCATTTTGACTTGTTTTAAGGACATTACATCAAAGTTGGATCAGCCCGTGGTGTGGTTTTCCACTTTAATTTTGAGTGTGACTCCAAATCCAGACCTCCATGGGTTGATAAATTTGATTTCCATTGATAATTTTTGTGTGATTTTGTTGTCAGCACATTCAACTATGTAAAGAAAAAAGTTTTTAATAAGATTATTTCATTCATTCAGATCTAGGATGTGTTATTTTAGTGTTCCCTTTATTTCTTTGAGCAGTTTATATATATACATATCAATTTGTACCGTATGTGAATGTACATGACAGTATATGAATGTATATGAATAGTGAAATATATTTGTCTGTGCGCTTGCTTGGATAGAAACAATTCAAATGGGTATGGATGCCATTAGTTTAGTTTGAAATATCATAAACAATATAATATATATATATATATATAATATAAAATAATTTAGCAATTGGCATTTGGGGTGCATTTGTGTACCACATTTGTGGTAAGAGATTGACTTTAATGCTTTACATACAACGAAAATGCTTTACATGAGTTACATTGTTTAGGGATCTCGAACGCAACACATAAGTACCCGTAAACATTTCCAACTCCCTCCCTCCTACACTTCCCCCCCCCCCCCCCCCCCCGTCCCGTCCCCTGTCCAACTACAATCACCCCCTGTACGCGCAGATTGCACATCTTAACACTTTGCTCTCTCTCCTCACAACAACTGTGTATGTGTGTGTTTTGGGCTGGCCTTTCTGTGTGGGTGTTGCCCCTCACTTCCCTTCTCCCCCCGTATCATCTCATCACTAATCACTGTCCTCATCACGGCTGATGAACGCTTAACCCCTGGGCTCCGCGGGGGGGGGGGGGGGGGGGAATCCCTCCACCCGTCCTGCATATGGCAGGACTGTGGATCTTGGGCTGGAGCCAGTGTTGCCCCCCCTCCCCCCACCCCACCCCACCCCTTCCCCCCCTCTCTCTGTCCTGGTACTACTCTGAAAACATGGGCCCCCCCTTTATGAAGCGAACATTTGCATGCCAGTCCTGCCTCCAGCAGAGGGCTGGGGCCGGGCATCTGGCCCTTTAAGACTGTGGGAAAGAGGGCACTGCTGCACTCCAAAGCAGGCCTGGTTTCACACATTCCTGAGGAGGGCATATTGTGCTCATTACCAAGCCCACAATGGGTCTTTGTATGGGGTCGGTTCTGGGGTTTGGGAAGGTGCCAAGATGCCACAGGTGCATGTGCAGATATGTGCAGATATGCACATGTGCGCGGCTCTGGCTTTGCATATACTTTTTTTTTGGTCGCAAGCAGAACGAAAACGAGCAGGATGGGGGTGTTGAAACCGATGTACTTGGTTAGAAATCCATCCAGATAGCGGGGGTTGTCTCGGATGGTAATGCATGTGTTTGGTCTTGTGCCGCCGCCGTCGTCTTGCTCGCAACAACCCGAGCCCTCCCGTGTTAACATGCACCGCTGTCGTCTCGTAGCGAAGGTAGCGCTGTGGATGTGTGTGAGTGCATGGAGGAGGGGGGGAGGAGGGGAGGGTGGGTGTATAGTAGTAATGGCGTGGGGGGGGGGGGGGGTGGGATCTGTATTGTGTTACATGCAAACACATTATCAGGCAGGCACTTTGAACGCCACGCGCTGCTCTCCTGCAAGGACACTCCTGGCAGCCACACGGCTTGGAGACTGCATACACACAGCACTCACATGGCGCCCTGCACGCACATAGACACACACACACACATTCATCCACCGAGCGCATGCACACACACACACACACACACTGAGGCGCACACCCACACACATTCATCCAACAAGTGTGTGCACAGACACAGACACACACACAGACACACGTACACATACACACATAAATACTCACTGAAGTACAAACACACACACACGTACTGGAACACACAAACACATACATACAGAACACTGAAGCACACATGGTCATACACTGACACACACATACAAACCCACACATATATAACATTTTCTTTTTTTAACTGCAAATCAACAGCCATAGCAACAGCCAACATCCACCGGGGGCAGAACATGGCTACAGGGAACAGGGATGGAATCAATTGAAATCCTCTTTTCTTCATCGTCGAGACAACGGGCCGACTGTGATGAAAGCCAAGGGTCTCGGGCCACCGTGAGACGCCAGCTGACCTAACCCCACCCTGAGCATGACGGCACCTACAGGATCACCTCACCCACCAACGCGTAACCCCCGAACACAATGGTGCCCAAGGCATACGAAGATGTCTCATGTAGAGATCTTAGATCAGCTTTTGATTGTCTTTCTGAAATTACACATCATTCTTCTGGTACTGATACAGGCTTAGAAGAAGAATATAACAAATGTAGCCGAAAAATATTTGTAGACTAAACTAAACTAATCTAGTGAATTCCAGTGAGAACTAAATAAAATGCCGGTTCATTACTACACATGACTGAATTATTTTCTATACATGCCATACACATCTTTCATCTTTACGAACACCTTGGGCAGATGTATATTTCACATTCTATCCATCCCCACCCTTCTCCGACACCCTGTTGCGTGGTGCAGGGGGTGGGAAGTGTGTGTGTGTGTGTGTGTGTGTGTGGGTGGGGGGGGGGGGGGGTATTCCGTCTGCTGGGAGAAAAGGGTAAAAGAAAAAGGCCTGTCTTTTATCAGATCGTCTCCTCAGCTCGGCGCTGTATAATTTATTGGCTTGTTACTGTAATCAAATATTCTTATTTATTTGGGAGGGGTGTGTTCGTGTGTGTGTGTGTGTGTGTGTGTGTGTGTGTGTGTGTGTGTGTGTGTGTGTGTGTGTGTGTGTGTGTGTGTGTGTGTGTGTGTGTGTGTGTGTGTGTGTGTGTGTGTGTGTGTGTGTGTGTGTTAGCTCTCCCCATGCAAACAGTTTCCCGCGAGCCCAGGCCTTTTTCATGTGGAATGAGATTCAGCTATGATGTCCCCTGGGTAGGGGAAAGGCGCCGCTCACACCAACATACACACACACACACACGAAAAAAACCAACACACACAAACACACACACACAAAGTTATGTTGCAGAAAATAAATAAAAAATAACAAAATTTCTGTGAAAACTGGGTGTACACATGTGGCCCGGTTTCTCCAACTTCCCAGCGCTCATGCATACTAATGAAGGGTTATTGTAGAGACACACTGTAGGCAGAGTCAAACACTTCTCCCAGTGTGAGATCCCTCTCCCAGTGAGGTCTTGACCACGTGGTTACAGCCCAGGTTACACTATGGCTCATATGCTGTCCGTCAGTATTGTTTGATGTTTTCTATTAGCATACAATTATCCGTCTGTGTTGCTTTCTGCTGTGCAGTGTGTATCGTTGTCATTCTCTAGCCCTGGCTGTGTTTAGAAGTGGTGGTGGTGTTGGTGTGTGGGGAGCGTATGTGTGGATAGGTATGTTGTAAATCAGCGTGACATGTTGTAATGATTGGTCGTCTATTTGAGCTCGGGAGCCAGGGGAAAAGGTTTAAGTTGCTGCACACGAGTAGCATTCTGGGAGTTGTAGTTACACCTCAGCCAAAAAGGACAATACTGGTTTTGGGTGAGCATACCATCGTAACTGTCTCTCCTGGCTTCACAAAAACATGTGTTGCCAATTTCATTTGTCACAATTACTTAACAAAATGTGAAAAACATGAAATGCTGTTAGGCAGAATCGGTACAACAAAGGGATTTTGACAAATGATATTGGTAACTGATGCTTTTGTGGAGCCAGAAGAGGCGGTTAAAATGTTTTGGGGTTGGGGGGGGGGGAGAGAAAGAGAGAGAGACAGAGAGACAGTGACAGAAAGAGAGAGAGACAGACAGAGACAGAGAGAGAGAGAGAGAGAGAGCAGTATACAATACACATTTTTAATTATTACTATCCTAATACACATAGCATGAAAAACGTGCATTTACCTATAACAATTATGCCAATGTAGAATATAATTTTACAAATACTTGCCTGGCAGGAGTCAAACACAACCATACAGTTGAAACTGGGCAATCCCATTCTAATTGCTTTATCTGCATTTAGTTTGTACTTCGAAATTTAGAAAGAATTGATAAAAACCCAGAAATAGAACAAAATCAACAACAACAAAAAAACGTTCCCTCCCACGAGGTGTAGGATGACTCACCCCCCTCATACCAAACAGCGTTGCTCATCCAGTTTCCCGGCTGGACCAAGGCCGGCCTGGTGTTCTGGTGGTGACGGTCCCTGTGGGTGCGAGTCTCCTGCCTGGGGCCCTCCAAAATACACATCGCTCTACCCCCCCCCCCCCCCCCCCCCCCCCCCCCGGGGGCCACAAGACGTCTCCGCCCTGCGTTCCTCTCCACACCCACACCTCCTCCTCCTCCTCCTCCGTCATTTCCGAGCATCCAACACTGTTTGGGTGAATGAACTCTCAGCGCGCTCACAACACAACACAGCAAAACAAAAACAAAAAGAGGTAAAAGAAGAAAAGGTTAAAGGCTAAATATGCTGAATGCGCCATTGTGACATGGTTTAGTTTCACTCCAGCTCACACTCACCCCATGGGATGGATACCTGGCAGCCAAATGGAGGGGCAACAACTTGATGGTTTTAGATCGACAGCGATGGAATACGCAGTCATTAGTTACTTTGTTGTCCGAAACTTGAAACAGGTGCCATCTGCAACTAATTGTGGTTGTGTGTGTGTGTGTTTAGGTGGGGGGGATCGGGGGATCGTGAAGAGACAAGCAGTGCGTCTTATTTGGCAACTGTTAACCATGTCTAGACAAGACAATACTAAAAAAGCTTCTTCCTCTATTCTTCTTTTTCTTTCTTCCCTCTTCTTTTAAACAAGTATATAAAAGTGATTTACTGTAAAAACTATTTTAGTTTTTTCCTACCGCATGCGCTTCACTCGCCGCACATTGCAGATGCGTTTGTTCTCTCTCTCTCTCTCTCTCTCTCTCTCTCTCTCTCTCTCTCTCTCTCTCTCTCTCTCTCTCTCTCTCTCTCTCTCTCTCTCTCTCTCTCTCTCTCTCTCTCTCTCTCTCTCTCTCTCTCTCTCTCTCTCTCTCTCTCTCTCTCTCTCTCTCTCTCTCTCTCTCTCTCTCTCTCTCTCTCTCTCTCTCTCTCTCTCCCTTGAAGCAGACCGTTTGATGTTCACAAGGCAGCGTCGAGACAATCGGAAGGATCATTTAAAAGCTGGCCCAATCCCCAAACTCGGCGGGCCTAACTTTGTCATCTGCCCGTTCATTCGGCTGGCCTTTGCAAAAAAAAAGAAAGCAAAAAAACTATTAAAACAATACTGTGTTCTTGTTACCGGTTCTGAAAACAGAACATTTTGTAGCGCTGCTAGCTTTTTACTTACATATAACAAAGAGAGAAGCAGAAGGGGGTCTGACTAATTAAAACCTTTAATCAGGAATTGTTCTGAATTTCTATTATTGCATTGAGAAGTCCTCGTCAATGAAAAAACCACAGCTTGTCGCTCTTCAGGCTACGGTGAGAGCAGAAGCCCCGAGTCATACATCCAGCGTGATCCAAGTTAGCCACATGGTGCCCACCAACTACGCACCCTCACCCTCAACCCCCCCCCCCCCTCCTCCCCTCCCAGCTCCGGCTGGGCCTGGGGCCAGCCTGCGGAGTCCCGGGGCGTCTCTGATGATGGGGTGCGGTTGCGGTTTTTCTTTTTCTTCTGGGGAGTGTCGGGAATGACTCCCATTCTCTCTCCAGTCTCCCTCTGTGGTGATCCACAGAAAAGCCTGGGGATGACGAGAGAGAGAGACAGAGAGAGAGAGAGACAGACAGAGAGACATGGAGACAGAGAGAGATGTGGAGACAGAGAGTGACAGGGAGAGAGAGAGAAGGAGAGAGAGCTCCTGCATTCATGTGCTCCTCAAATGGGCCAATTTCCTGAGTTGAGAAGTCGATCGTACAACTTCGGTGTGTTCATGAGCTTTTAGGTCGTAATGTGGACACAACATGGACGCTACAGAGAAGATGTGTTGTGTTTTATTGCTCAGAGCATTTACACAACACGTTGATAGCTGTTTTTGCATGACAATGAATAGCAACGGAAACGGAACCTGTGAAGAATTTTCATCAGGGATGCTAATAAATACCTCAAACTAAGCGAGGTCACTCTACGTGGACAGCAGCTAGCGGTTACAACCTAGTACCATACGGCCTACCATTCAAATTACATGTGAACAAAACATTTATATGCAATATGTGAATCAATAAAACGCTTCATACCATCAACCAAACATTTTCTTTCGTTCGCCATGTTTCTGCATTTATAACGTCACAAATCGGCAAGTTGTGTACGAACATTTCTGACTTTCTAAGCTGTTGTTTCGACTTGAGGGGCGTTCACATGAGTTTTCCCAGTCGGGAACAAATCTTTCAGATTATTCCGACACCACATGAATGTACCAAGAGACAGAGATTTTAAACTGCTTTGGCAATGTAAATGTTTATTGTCCATGCCAATAAAGCTCTTTTGAATTTGAGAGAGAGAGAGAGAGAGAGAGAGAGAGAGAGAGAGAGAGAGAGAGAGAGAGAGAGAGAGAGAGAGAGAGAGAGAGAGAGAGAGAGAGAGAGAGAGAGAGAGAGAGAGAGAGAGAGAGAGAGAGAGAGAGAATATAGGTCCTCATGGAGGAAGGAAGGGGGGAGGGGGTACAGTATGTTAAACTCAGTGTCCGAATCCCTGTCTCTGTCTGACCAGCGTAGTGTTAATCATGAATCCTGCCTTCCATCCACTTCCAACACACACACACACACACACACACACACACACACACACACACACACACACACACACACACACACACACACACACACACACACACACACACACACACACACACACACACACACACACACACACACACACAGCCCTCCAGCCCTGGCATATTACCAGTGTTTGGGCAGTAATTGATTCTCTCTGCGCCATTAGTCTCTGAGACAAAGATGCGCCAACGAGTGGGGTTGCTGTCACTTAGAGGCTGGATCCCTGCCCGGGTACACACTCCACACACACTAGCACACCGCGGCACATTCCACACAACACAGCGTACAAATGCGGCGTCCACGCACAGACAAACACACCTAGCTTTTCACGCGCATCGCGCTGCTATTATGTCAGCTGTCATGGTCCGCTGGAGCCAGAAGCTGAGGGCTCTCACAGAAATGCTATAAAGGTTCACATGCACACACAGTGACACACACACTCACACTTGCATGAACGAACACACATACACACAGACACATGAGCACATACACATAAACACAAACATCCACACACACACACACACACACACACACACACATGAGCGAGCACAGAGACACACACGCACACACATAATATTCAGTTCCACTTTGTTGGTCATAATACTTTTTTTGCCAGTGTTTGAGCTATGCTAGTGTAAACATTAGTTTACATTAGTATATATATATACATAAAAATAGACTCAAGAAAAACATTTCCCATCAAAGACACCACCTTCCAACACCCTTCCACAGAAAACGTCCTTTCCTCTCTCTCCAATCACACACACACACAAACACACCGAAGGAGAGCTCCCCAGACAGAAAGCAGGGCCTCTCTTTATCTCATTAGAGTTAACGAGAGTCAGCAGCTCAGACCGTCTCCTGCTCGTCCTCCAGCCAGTCATCTGATACTGCTGCCTGGGAGCAGGGTTCGCCTGGAGGGAGTGTGTGTCTGTGTGTGTGTGTGTGTGTGTGTGTGTGTCTGTGTGTGTGTATGTGTGTGTGTTCGTATGTGTACGAGTGAGTGACAAGGTAATTGTGTTTATATGTGTAAGAGTGTGTGTGTGTGTTCGTATGTGTGTGAGTGAGTGACAAGGTAATTGTGTGTGTGTATGTGTAAGGGTGTGTGTGTGTGTGTGTTTGTGTGTATGAGTGAGTGACAGGGTGTGTGTGTGTGTGTGTGTGTGTGTGTGTGTGTGTGTGTGTGTGTGTGTGTGTGTGTGTGTGTGTGTGTGTGTGTGTGTGTGTGTGTGTGTGCGCGAGGGACAGGGTGAGTGTGTGAGTGTGTGTGTCAGGGCCTACTCCACTGTCAATATAGTGCAGCTAGTCATCAACAGTGCTCCATACACCTGCCGCCTCTCATACACACACACACATGCGCACAGGCACAAACGTGCATCCACAAGCACACACACACGTGCGTGAACACACACACACCACAGCGATCACCATGGAGCTCTCCCCACCCGCAGGCTTTACCCGTGATGGCTATGCTGTGCCGCCGTCGCCATGGCAATCGCCTTTTGTGTTTTTTTTTCTTTCTGTCATCGCCATGGCCACGGCAGTGCCGTGTTGTCTGCTGTCCCCAGAAGGGAAGGAGGTGGGATCTGAACAACAGCACACCAGAGGCACCCCTCTCGGATAAAAAAAACCCACACACACGCCAACACACCTGCGAGAGCACATTCACACACATGGACACACACAGTCATGTTTCGAACTGAATGCCAATTAGCCAAAAGAAGACAATAGCCCTTCAAAAGTCCCTCACAAGCTCATAATTACACACCACATAAGAGTAGGTCTACACTCTGAGTCCTAACACGTAACTGAACCAAGGCATTGATAGATGTGACCCTGTGGTTTCCCCCTCATACCAGGGGCCAAGCTTTACACGAAGACTCGCATCGGGGGATCAGGGGCAACCGGCGACCCCTAACCCCCAGCCGGTGGCTACTAATAGCGACATTGTAGCCCCACTTTCTACCTTCTCAGGGGGTTCTCGGGTTTACCCCCCCCGGCCCTACACACACACAAACATACACTTTCTTCCTCCTCCTACGTCGGGAGCAGCTTGCACCTCGATGCTCATTTGGAGTCCGGAATTAATTGGAAGGCTCTACGACGACGACTCCTACTACTACTACGACTCCTATTTCTTCTTCTATGCTTTACTTATTTATTTTCCTCTCCCGTCTATTTTTGTTTTAGCTGTTGACCGACGTGCGGTCCTGGCGCTCTCCCGTCTGCAGGTCGACGTGGCTCCCTAATTAAGACTCCAGAGGACGGCTAATTGCCGTAGCGTGCCTCTCGGCGGAGCGAGGAGCCTTCTCTCGGCGCTGCCCGAAAAAAGAGAAGAAAAAAAAGCGGCCAATGCAAGTGCTGAAATGAAAAGTGGTGTATGTGTTTGAGTGTGTGTGAGTCTGTTTTTGTGTGTGTGTGTGTGTGTGTGTGTGTGTGTGTGTGTGTGTGTGTGTGTGTGTGTGTGTGTGTGTGTGTGTGTGTGTGTGTGTGTGTGTGTGTGTGTGGGAGAAGCGAGAGAGAGAGAGAACGAGAGAGAGTGAGTGAAGAGTGGGGGGGGGGGTAGGGTTGTAGGGGGAATGGAGGCTTATGTAAGCTTGTGGTGGAACTATTAAGCGCGGACCAACTTTTCTTGTGAGGGATCTGCCACTTGATTTTATGGGCCTCATTAAAAGTGCACATCACACGGGTTCCAAAAAGAAAACAAAACCCGCCCCTCTCTCCAGCTTCACACGACAACGGGAATAATGGCTCCCTCCCCCCCACCCCCTTTGTAGGCCGCCGTCGAAGCCCTCGTCTTCAATATTATACAAGGTTAATCACCTCCTCCAACTGTCACTAGGGCGTCAGGACAGACATCCACGTCTTTCGGCAGATTAAACTAAATTACTGATTCATCAACTTCATCAATTTATTCTATTATTTATTTTATTATTTATTTCATTGATTTGATTAGGTATCGTATAATATATCTTATTATATATACATTTATTGCATTGATTTATTTATTCATTGCCGACAGTGTGCCAAGATGGAGTGACTACAGAAATCGCTGGTGGTAAGCAATTATGAGTTATTTATCGTGACAGTTTGTGTACGGTGTGGAATTTGGGAGATGGGCTCTAAAACATATTGATGATCCACTCTGGACATGACTATTAGTTATTTTGTAATTACATTAGCAGAAAAAAAAAGGCTTTGAAAGGGTGTGTGAGTCGTGACAGCGTGCACGTGATGAACGCACGGGTGCTGTCATGCTAATGACATGCTAAGAAAAAATGACACACCAACTACTACTGCTGCTACGGCTAAACACTGACAGGTAGTCAGCGCAGGACAACAAGAGAAAGTAACTCTTCCTTTATCTCTGATATGAGCCCACATCTTCTAGAATACAAACGTGTCCCATTTTGATAACTCCTACCACATAGCACAGGAAATACAAAATGTTCAGTAATACTGTACTGAGGAGTTTGTTACATCCTTGCACACCCTGCATTTGCTTTGCTATAGTCGCTATTTTTTAGTATATACCTTAAAAAGAATAACATTGATTATTTAGGAGTGATTATTTTAACAGATGGATGTTTCTATGGGATATAATTAAAGCCTGGACAGAGTGATGACCATTAGCCCAACAGAGACGGATATACCCTTGAAACATCCTCTCACTTCAAACACAACATTCACACTTTTCACAGAAACTACAGCTCTACAAGGCGAGGGACGAAAACACACACACACACACACACACACACACACACACACACACACACACACACACACAAAGAGAAAACAAATCTGGAAAAAAACAAGAAATGAGCCCAACTCATGCATAACTTCAAACGCTTTGGCTTCAAAAGTTGCATAACATTAAAAGAAAAAGAAAAAAAACTGAACCTAACTGCAAATTCTCAAGATCAAAAATAAAAACCCGGCCTTTCCATCGCGGGGACATTGGCCTTGCATTATCACACACACACACACACACACACACACACACACACACACACACACACACACACACACACACACACACACACACACACACACACACACACACACACACACACACACACACACACACACACACACACGTGGAGTATAATCTGAGGCAATGGATGTCTTCATCTGTTTGCATTTGGGAACCTTGTCTACTAGGGTGCTGCTGGTGGGAATGAGTTAGCAGGTGGATAACAAACATAATGACAGGGAGCAGAACCGGATGGTGGGTAGAACCAGAGATATTGCTACAGATGACTTTATACTAATAAATCTGTGACGTGAAGATTCACAGATCTATATTTCCTTTGCGTTAGTGCTGGTGTATACGGCAGCCTTTGATAGATCCGACAGACGATACAAGGTAAGATGCATACCGTCTTTAAATCCACACGCCCCCCCCCCCCCCCCCCCCCCCCCACACACACACACACTTTGAGACGCTCGCAGCGGAAAACTCTTCAATGGACCAATAAACAGATAGGAAAAAAATCACGCCCACGCGATTTAAGAGAAAAAAGCTCTTAACGAACGCACCTTTCCACCCACATATGTTGACATATGCTCATGAACAAACTGCTAATGTTCTATCAAAGCATGTGGCCTCCATTAAAAAGAAGGGGGGGGGAAACATGCTTGATGCCGCTCACTCCGTGTTAACGCCCACGCTCTGTTGAATGGTGTTGCTTTCCATCACTGTGATTGCCAGCGCAAGAATCACGCACCACTACTCAACACCTGGCTAATTGTTCAACTGTAGAGAGATCCGTTGCCATGCCGAGACTCACAGATAAATTTGCACACAACCAAGAGCAACAGTGGTTTCCAAGTAAACTCATCTATGGAGATCCATGGCATCGTGCTAAAAATAGAGGCTGTGTAAAAAAAAATCTCAATCAACAGCGTTTCAAAGGATACATTTTTAGTCGCTTCCTCGTTTGTGTACATTTCTGTCCACTCAGCTGCAAGTCGTTTCCGATTATTTCATTATTTAAGAACAAGAGCTCATGTTCCATTATTTTAGAACGAGAACTAGAGTTCAAAAATAATAGAACGATACACATTTGAGAGTTCTAAGTGTTTTTTAGTTGTGCAGTCTAATTGGTGTTGTCATTAATCTATCTTCATACAATTCAGTTTGGGGCTTTAACATATTTTAACAACCCCAGCTTGATCGGACAATCGATTATTCAGGCCTCTGCTCTATCTGCTATATCAAAGATGCAGGCGGCTTAGGAGGAAAGAAAGATTGGTCATCTCTTGATCACTTTCTTCGCTCACTCAAAAACACACACACAAACAGTCACACACACACACACACACACACACACACACACACACACACAGACGTGAGTGCCATCCACAGCAGTGCACACACTTTGCCTGAAGGATTTTAATTTGAGATGCAGACTCTGGTGTCACAGTGAATGATATTAAAAGTACGATCATGAATAAACCGGCAGACAGGACTCTCCTCGCTGTGGTGAGACAGATAAGCAAAAGGGACTCAGCCACTGGGGAAGAGAGACAAAGAGTGAGGATAGATTGTTGATGTATATATATAACTATGTTGACTACAAAATTTGAGTATGGTAGCTTTAGTTTGTCTATTTTCTGTATTTTTGTACACTTCTACATCGCTATTCAGTGCAATTGAATGTGAACGGGAGTGTGAGTATTTGAAATACTGACGGATAGCATCAGAGGGGTCGCGCTCAGCACGGCCTTGTCTTGTCAAGCCCATCCCATCAGTCTGTGTGTGTTTTTCTATTTGAGTGTGGCCCTGTGTGTTGTGTGCGTGCATCCCTTTGCTACACCATCTGTATGTCCATGTGTCAGAAACAATGTGCGTGTTGTACATTTGTTTGTGTGCGTGTTTGCCTCATTTGTATCTTCGAGAGGGTGTGTCCGTTTGTGTCTGCCTATGATTGTGTGTGTGCATGAAAGTGCATGCCTTTAATGTATGTGTCTATGATTATGCGTGCACATGTGTGCCTATGATTGTGTCTGTGTGCACAAGCACATGTGTGTGTGCATGTTGGGTGCCTATGAGTGTGTGTGTGTGTGTGTGTGTGTGTGTGTGTGTGTGTGTGTGTGTGTGTGTGTGTGTGTGTGTGTGTGTGTGTGTGTGTGTGTGTGTGTGTGTGTGTGTGTGTGTGTGTGTGTGTGTGTGTGTGTGTGTTTACCTTGAGGGGAGGTGGTGTACAGGCGGCAGGTTAATCCAGCCCTGGGGCAAAGCATCAAACTTTCAGATCAGAGAATCAATAATTCAGAGCGGGGCATGTCAAGATCTATCACACTACAGAGACAGAGAGGCAAACAACCACACGACAATGGCGCAGGGCTGATTTACAGGCTCCAACAACATCACCAACACACCACGCACACACATACACACACACACACACTTAACTCGACATACTCCCCTTTGTTTAATGACAAGCAGACATTCTTGCGGGCTATAATAAAACACTCTCCAGCCCAATAAAAATAGGATGCTTGTGCACAAGAAAGGAATGCTAGCATACATTTAACTCGCTGTTCCTAACCTTGATGGTTCCGATAATGACATTCATTACACATTATCTATGGGAGTGAATGTTTTACCCTGGCTGCCACTATTGGTGGACATATAAATATATAAATACACATTTACATACATATAAAACATTGTAAGTCAGTGCTGTTGTGTAAACCGACAACATACCACGTTCTAATTTCTTGGTGCGGGTGTGCCATGAACACACAGCGGCGTGGTGCGCTACAGTCAGCATTAGAGTTAGTATTGGCCAAGCCCTGCCAGTCCTGGCCTTTTTAATACGGCCGCAGCACCATTATAAATCCCTGGCAGATCAGGGGAGCGTAGCAAAAAAACTCCAGAAAAAAAAGCCTCTTGTCTCTCTTCGGCGTGCGTGTGGGGGAGTGAGAGCTGGCAGGGGGCAGGAGAAATGGAGGAATATTTGGGCATGTGGGTGTGGAAGCGGGCCATCAGAGGTGACTTTCAGTGGGATCAACAGCGAAGCACAAACACACAATTGAGCTTTTTTTTTTTTTTACTTGACTTTAACTCTCATTGGCTCGCACCCGCTAGGTCGCAGGCGTAAAGCATTAGCTTGTATAATGAACAGTAAAGTAAAAAAAATTAGTTTACAAAGCAACGCTCAACACACGAAACTGGCAGGTGTGTGTGTATGTATACAAGCAATTGTGGACATGCAATTTTGTAAGTATGTGTGTGTCTCTTTGTTTCGCCAATTGTCTCAGTATGTGCATGTGTGTGCGAGCAATTGTTTATGCATCTGTCTGTGTTTGCGCGTAGGTCTGTGCATTCATGTGTGTGTGTGTGTGTGTGTGTGTGTGTGTGTGTGTGTGTGTGTGTGTGTGTGTGTGTGTGTGTGTGTGTGTGTGTGTGTGTGTGTGTGTGTGTGTGTGTGTGTGTGTGTGTGTGTGTGTGTGTGTGCGTCCGCCATGAAGTGAAAGTGCTGACACGGAGAGACGTTTTCTTGGAGCTGAGCGAAGCCCATGCAGGTCCAGTAACCTTGAGATCCACGCCACCATGAACCCACTGCACTCTGTGTGTGTGTGTATGTATGTGTGTGTGTTTAAGAGAGTGGGGGGTGGGGTATACCTTAACTGGATGAATGTGCTTCCCGTACACACCACATATCAACAAAATGCACGCAGAAACATACACACACACACACACACACACACACACACACACACACACACACACACGCTTTGCCCTTACTACAGTCCTTCGACTCCGCCCCCTGTGGAGTGCATCAATGTGTAAGAGCCACTGCTGTACCTGAACCTGTCTGGGTTCATGAGACACAATGGGAAGGAAGGAAACAAAGAAAGACAATTGGGAGATATCATTCTACTCTTACACACAGCAACAGAAATGACAAAAAAAGGTGAGCGAAGACTTCCTTTAGGGCAGCTAGTGGCACCAAGAGACACAGGAGACAAGAGGCTGCCAGCAACAAGTGACAGACCACAGTGCAACTTTATATGCCTTTATTATCCATGACAACCAATCAAGGACCGTCTGAGCGGCAGTGGTTCCCTACCAGTCTGCCTTGAGGCAAGGCGAGGTGTGCTGTGAAATGTAATGGGATTTAATACATACTCATGGTAGGTCACAGCGAAGATTCCCACCCACTTTTTGAAAATGTTCTGTGATTCTGGGTCAGATGTTGTTTCTTTAAGTGGCACTCAGCTCAGTGCGAATGTTTATGGAGCCAATCAACATCTTGTAGGCGGGAGTTAGTATGCTGACCGTGTTACCGTAGAGAGCAACAGAAAACGCACAGATGAAAAGTTTAGATTCTGCCTATAAAGTATCTTTAAAGTCTAAGGATTCTGCTACTGAAGCCACTGAAGCTGATTTGAGAGAAATATTGGCAACAACAGAGAGTAACGTCACATGCAGTATCGTCATCCGCTTTATGATTGGATTAGGTGGAAGCAACCACGCCCAGTGGCTGAAAACGGCTAAGAGCGAAGAAAATTCAGACTGAGTTATCAAGTGAAACTTAATAGAAATTCAGGATGATCAGACTAGCAACGCCAGGGAGTCAGTGAAAACATATTGAAAGTTATTCCTGTTGACAATATAATTGGCACTATTTTTTATTTGCTTCATTATTGCGTCCTTATTCCACGTAATGGAAGCTCTTGCTCCATTTCAATACATATGTTTGACTTATAATGAATTTGTCTGCTGTGTGAAATATTGTGAAAAATTGCTAATAACCATGTATATATAATTTACTACTAATAACGTTTTCAGAAACATTCCCTACAACTTTATGTTGGTTTCTGAAGTTAGGAACCACTGCTCTAAGCTTTGACTACTTGAGAGAGAGAGAGAGGAACAGAGAAGCAACCCTCAATAACTTCAGACTTCTGCTCATCTATCTTTCAAAACATTTTTAATTGAGTCTGGCCCAGACGAGAACCTAGCACCTGAGACAGTGTGTGAGTGTGAGTGAGAGTGAGAGTGAGATAGAGAGACATTTTGTTCATGTTGCGCCGTTGCAAGGTCACCGATTCTTTTGTCGTTATGAGAGATGTCTGTATTTTGTTTGCAAAGTTTTAGGTTACCTCTGTACCATGATTTGAATGTAAAACAACAAACATGACCGTGTGGGATATTGCCGTCTTTTATAGAAGAAGCAAGATTGTCCTTCAGAACAGAAAGCTCCAGTACAAAAACTTCAAAAAAGAATCATCTTTGGTCTGTGGTGATTCAATATTTTGTATTTTCCAAAAGGTTTGGAGCTGAATCATTCATTCAGGTGGAAAAAGTATCACTAAAACCAAGTGGGGGTGGAAGGTATGGCAAGTGGAATTCAAGAAACTTCTCAACAAGATTGGACCGTTACACAGCCCTCCGATGAATGCTGTAGCTGTATTAGTGGGGGGAAACCCTTCCCCCAGAGCATGGAAACACTGCTGATCAATGCAAGCACCTGCTTGTCAAGCCACTGGACACAGGGCCCCAGGCTTAACCCCTGTAGCTATATACGCTAACCGTATGCCAGCTACGCCAGGGCCTTGTTGGACGGCAGACAACAAAGGGGAAACGCAGCAGTGCGGCTAAAGTAGTCTGGGTCAAAACCCTAATGACGAGTCAAAATGAAAACAAAAAAGTCCCGTGGAGGGTTCTTAGGCTAGCCTTCAGCGCTTAGCGCCCAAGTGTGTGACAAGCGCTTGATTGGGACGGCGCAAAGCAAAGTGGAGCCACAGGGCACCGGAGTGTAGAAGACACGACTGGAGGAAGCGGCAGCAGCTGATCTGTTAGGGAAATGAATGAATGCTGGGAAGAGCCTCTGGGCGGGCAGCACCCGGCTTCATTTAGGCAGAGCTGGCCGCGCTGGGTGACCACTGAGAGAGACTTGAGAGAGATGAGCCGTCTGCTGGTGTTTCATATGAGTAGCGTGGCAGGGGTGTCTACATTACCTTACCTAATCTACATTAGATAGTTGGCTTTGAAAAATATGGGGGTGGGGTGATAATTCAGGTAACACAAAGTGTTATGAGAATTGATTATGCTTTGATTGAGGCCCTCTAAAACATACACACACACTTTACTATTTGAACACTTGAGTTTACCAAATATTCTGCTGTATTTTGCCCTTACAACAAGGAGGGCAATTCTTTCTTTTTTAATTACAGTAAGATAAGGAAGCCTTGCCGTTGCTTAGAGATAGCATGTTCAGGTTCACTTATGCCAGCACACAAACCTCAGTCTGAGTTTTCAATGATTGCATGAACAACAAACGCTGCAAAGCAAAGATTTCCTCCTCCCATCCCGACCCTCACATAATACAGAGCATCACATCAAATTAACATCTCTGGAAAAACATAACAGAAACCTGTATTTGCTCGATGTTCTAATTAATGATAATGTCTCCTGTTAGCTCTTCTCGTGCTCGCACGCCTCACACACATCTTTCCATCCTATCGTGTTGTGTTAACTCACTCCCTTGCTGTCAGAGTTGATGTGTCGACAGGACAGACCTCCCCCCTCCCCCCCACCCCGGGGCTACACAGTGTCATCCCAGCACAGCACTGCTGTCTGTTGTCCCACCGTAAAGTCGCAACAGAGAAATGTTGGACGTTTCGATGTGAGCCAGTAGTGATGTAGCTAATGGTTCTCCTCAGCCAAGCACTTCCGGGTCTATAAAATGATCTAGACCACTATCGACGGTACTTTGCCTGGTGGGCCGAAATGATTCCAAGATGTCAGGGATGAAGCAGAAACAGAAGCATGTCCGCTGTGCAATTCCCCCAAAAAAGAAAGTACAGAAAGAAAGTGTACAGTATCCTGAAAGACCAATCAAGAAAGAGATCTGTTGGAAGGGAACAACCCCGCAAAAGTCATGGCTGGATGTCACACTACAGATTAAGGGTTGACCAACATTGTTTTACTATACATATCCAAATCATTGTTTTGAAGACATTCTAATAATAAAACATAGGTCCCCTTGAAAGGGGAGCTGTTTACCCTAACAGAACTAGCCTCGGCTAATATACAAACTGAAAAAGTAATTAAAAAAGTAATGAAAGAGACCTTAATTTTTCCTGCTATTAAACTAAATCTAAATCCAAGTCTACGACGGAATCATGTTATGAATGGCTAGGTCTTCATAAGGCTTAAACAATCAAAGGTGTACATCAGGCCTTGAAAACATATCGAAATTAAAGTAGTGTGTGTTACTTCTGGCTGGCTCCTATGCACTAGCCTGTATCTTGATAGGCTGTATGGTGTCCCTCATCCTCCTTACAAAAGTAGGCCTAGTAACGGATAAATTAGCAATCAACTTCAAGAAGCACACTTAGTACGCGCTGGCACACAACCACAGCGCTATTGGGACAGTAATTGTTTGATTGCAAGTCTTTCGGTGACTGACACCGATACATACACATACATAAGCGTAGTTACTTTCAAGCATATAAGGACTCATAAAGAATGAATGACAATGATAATTAACACACATTGCATGCAGCACACTTTCCTCTTTTTTCCCCCCATGTCTCTGCCCCGACGAGACCCGAGACAGACTAATCCATCAGCGCCATGTCGACACGGGCACACACGCTCCCCGCCATTGTCACGCTCGCTAATTACTCTTTAAGATAATGGGTGCACACGCGGCTCGCACTGGCGGTTGGCGGAAAAACCTCCACGAGCGAGTAGTGAAGAGCGCGAAATGAGACGGGTTTTAATCAGCGGCGAGATCAGAGATATCTCGGGCAAGGAGGAGGTCCTGATGGGGTGAATGAGACACGTATTGAGACGGGGGAAGCAGGATGGAATTAAGAAGGATCTCTCTCTCTCTCTCTCTCTCTCTCTCTCTCTCTCTCTCTCTCTCTCTCTCTCTCTCTCTCTCTCTCTCTCTCTCTCTCTCTCTCTCTCTCTCTCTCTCTCTCTCTCTCTCTCTCTCTCTCTCTCTCTCTCTCTCTCTCTCTCTCTCTCTCTCTCTCTCTCTCTCTCTCTCTCTCTCTCTCTCTCTCTCTCTCATAAATGGCAGTCTCTGGGGAGCCTCTGATCCACTTTCTGATCTGCGGAATTCACAGCCGAGCCGCTGATCAAAAAGACAGAGCGGCCTAGCTGCTTCAAACACATGGGAACTCGCTCTGCGGGACCGCGAGTCGCTTGTCACAGAGTGGAAGTTTGAATTGTTGAAATCCATGCAAAAGGAAAAAGAAAAACAAAAAGAAAGGAAAAAAAAACTCTACTGACTGAAGAAAAAGAGATAACAATGCGAGAATTCAAAGCGGTGAGAAAGCGAGAGCGTTGAATGGTGCCATGAATAGATAATGAGCTTCCTTTTTTACGACAAGCTGAAGGCAGTTATCTTTCATATATATAAAGTACACATATATATGTGGGTGTGTGAGGCAATGTTCAGTGCAGATGACCTCCCGCCACATCTCTCATTGTTTATAATGGGCCAGGCTCCGCTTTGATGCTCACAAATCAGTATCCGTCCCCTGGGGAAAGCGCGCAGTAATATGCTGTGATGCCCACCGTATGGATTCCAGAGTGTGTGCACGCACCCAATGGAAAGTCACGCACATTAGTGGCCTGGACCCATTGTGTCCGAGCGACCCAGTATGAGTGGAGGTTCATGCGCGTGCAGTGCTTGCAGTGACCCCGTGTGACTTGCAGGCGGCTTCGGATGGTCAATAGAATCTCTCGGATGAGCGTAGGGCGGTCAGATCACGCGAGAGAACTGCAACGCGCACACGGAATGCCCCATGCCACACACCTTGATCACGGCATCGTACACGTGTTCAAAATGTAAGGCGCAAACATGTGCGATGCAAATGCAATGAATGGGCGCGTCTCTTGGGGGGCTCCGTGGCTCGGTTTACATGCTAATTTTAGGCCTCGTTAGCGTGTCAGCTCTGCTGCAGTAAACCCTCCACTTTCAGGTGCATGTGTGATGGTGAGGTGCTCGCATGTCAACCTATACAGTTAACCACGAGAAAAAGATAGGGAAACGCAGATTTGCATATCCCTTGAAATACGGGTGCACCTTTGAACTGGGAGGAAGGGGGGGAAAGGATTTGTGAAAATAGTGTATTAGGATGCCGTGGTTGTAAATACGTACAAGAGGGGGGAGGGGGGGGGGGGCGGAGAGAGAGCGAGAGAAGAGGAGAGCGCAGGTTTTTAAGTTGCTGTCACAGGCCTGTCACCGTGTCTGTCAGAACAGATCCATCAGCACTCTGACACGCCAGGCTTCACATTTGCATGGAGTGCAGTCGAACCCCCCCCCCCCCCTACCCTTCTCTCTCTCACTTATTATACATTCTGTTTAACACTAACTCCACCACCCCTGCCACCATCTATTTCACCTCCATCCCTCCCTCCCTCCCTCCTTCTCGCCCTCTACTCCACGCCAACTAACTGCCATCCCAGATGGATTTGAAGTAATGGCGTGTAAGCAGCGCCATGTGAGCCAGGGATGGGTGACAGTGTGTAAGGTGTCTGAAAGGCTGCAGGTTGGGGG
>JACYXH010000473.1:4519690-4522190 GCA_026745465.1 Lota lota | reverse complement strand
GCATTCATCTCTTCTTCGTCACTGTGCTGCCCACTACGGCTCTCACACCCTTCACCCCGGCTGGCCCGGGGTGAAGGGTGTACACACTCACACACAAACACACACACACACACACACACACACACACACACACACACACATAAATCACACGCACACACACCCATCCCACTTTGAAGAAGAATTAATACTGCAAAGTGGATTGCATACATTAAACCTAAAACAACAGCAAAGCCACAGTTACTGCCCCTGGCCTTTTGTTATCACTACTGCATCAGAATGAGAGAGGGAGAGATGGATAGATAGAGAGAGAGACAAAGAGAGAGAGAGGCTGTAAAGTGCTTGTGGGGTGTGAGGGTATGGCAGGAAAGGGGAACCGGGAGGAGAGCCAAAAAGCAAGTGAAGGACATGGACCTGGGGGCTTTAGACAAGTACTTGCAAGGGGACAGCAACACAACAGAGTGATGATGGCATGAGGTTCACAGAGTCCGATCAGGGGTGGGTGGGGGGGGGGGGGGGGGGGGGGGGTTGGCGTGGTTTAAAGGGACTCCCCCAGGAAACAAAATGACAATACATATTTATTCTTAAGCTTCAGATCTTTTTTTTGTTGTTGAAATAATTCAGTCAGTCCAAAGGCCAAAAGGGAATGGCCCAAACAGCGCCTGCAGCTGTGCCCTCGTTTGGATGTAAGTGATTTTGTATTTTTGTGTTTACGTGTGTCTGTACGCACACGTATTTCTTTGTTTGTTACCGGGTCCACAGTGCGCCGGGTTCTCAACCCGGCACCCAGCTCTGGTTGCTGTGCGCTTGCGGCGGACACGCAAACGCCCCCAGGCTCATGCCCATCCCCATGCCCACGCCGTGGGACAGCGAGCCGTCGAAGCCGCTGAAGTCCATGCTCTCCGTGCTGTCCATGAAGTCACTGAGGAGAATCGACTCCACGTCGCAGTCCAGTCCGTTGGGGCCGGGGTCCATCTCCAGCTCTCCGCTGCTCAGGCGGCCGCCGTGCGAGTGCTGGTGGAGGGCCTGGTAGCCCAACCCTGCCTGGTGACCTTGGTGGTGGTGGTGGTGGTGGTGGTGGTGATGGCCGTGTGGGTGGTGGTAGTAGCTTGAGTGCCAGGGGTCGCTGATGGCGCTCCAGCGGGGGTGGGGCGCCGACGCCAGACGACAGGGGTCTTGAGGCACGTCCACCACCACCGCCGGGTTGGGGGGTAGGCAGGTGGGCGTTGGGGGGTGGGGTCGGGGGCCGTAGTGGCTGGAGCCCTTGAGGCTGTAGGGTTGTTGGACAGGCAGGACGTCGGATGTCGCGTTGGCGCGCGGGGAGAGGGCCTGCGGTCTGGTCCCGCTGTGCATGGTGAGGTCGGTGTGGGGGTTGTGAGCGTGGTGCGCGTGGGTCTGACCCAGGCGCGGGATGCGGGTGTCCGGGCCGGGGCTCAGCTTGTTGCCGTGGCCGTGCTCATGGCTCGGGCCGTAGTCGCCGTGCGCCGACTGGGCCTTGTGGGGCCCGTGGCTGTAGTCGAGGTTGCCGAGGTGTTTGTGGGCCTGATTGTGGTTCTGGTGGTTCCCCGTGTTCCGGTCATGAACCGGGCCGTGGCCGTTGCTCAGGCCGGGGTTGCTGTGAGCGTGCTCCTGGCTCTGATTGCGGTTCTGACTGTGATTGTGGCAGCGGCTCTGATTGTGGCCTTGCTGGCTCTGAATGCCGTTGCTCCCCTGTGCCATCAGGGCGTGGCCCTCCCTGCCCTGGACCAGCGGCAGGTCTTTGCTGCAGTACTGGGGACCCCCGGTCAGTAGGCTCTGCAGGGCGTTGTTCTCCGAGTAGCCTCTCAGCGGGGGCCGCTGGAAGCTGACCGGCTTGTTCTCCTGGATGGTCTGCATGGGGCCGTGGAGCTGCAGCATGCTCATGGGCGGCTGCCCGTAGACGCCAGGCCCGCAGTACGAGCCCTCCGCCTTGGGGCCCGGCACGTAAGGGTAGCTGCTGCATTTGAGCTGCGGGGGTCGAGGGTAGCCGCCCTCGTCCAGGCTGATGGCCCCCGTCAGGTCGGTGAGCTGTGGGAGCTCCACGGACGAGGGGGGGCAGTGGCTCCCGGCGCCCAGGGCCGGGGAGCGGGTGCTGCTGCCGGGGCTGGGGTAGAGCCGCGGGGAGGCGGCCGAGCAGGAGAGTCCGCCCTCCTCCGGCTCGTTGGCCTCCGCCTCGGCCAGGATGGGCGACAGGCAGCCGCTCATGGTGGAGGCCGAGGAGGAGGTGCGGGAGTGGATCTCGGTCCAGGCCGAGTCGTACTCCTCGCCACCCACGACCATGCCGCCCTTCCCCGCGGGGCTGCCGTGCTCCGGGGAGCCCTGGAGACCCTGGCCGGGCACTGGGCCCTGGGCTTGGGCTTGGGCTTGGGCATGGGGGGGGCGACCCAGGCCCATGGCGCCGGCCCGCTTCCTGCTGATGCGGCCCTTGGTCTTCAGGTATTTGCCGCAGCCGTCGATGGCGGCGGCCCGTCGCCGGGGTCCCTTG
>JACYXH010000473.1:4509690-4517190 GCA_026745465.1 Lota lota | reverse complement strand
TGCGGCACTGGAGCGTGTCTCCAAATCACCGGCGTATCCTGTAACCATTCTCATTCCCGCTAGAAGGACTCCCCACGCACACACACATAGGAACGCACTCTGATACACACACAGTGACACACACACAGCCACACACACACACACACACACACACACACACAGAAACACACACAGACACACACACACACAGAAACACTCTCTGACACAAACAAACACACACACAAAAAGCGCTCTCTGATACGTACACAAATATTAACACACGCACACACACACACACACACACACACAAAATGTCTCCCAACGGGTAATTTCAATCAATCCTCCACTCAAAACGCGCGCTTTTAGTGAGGCAGTCTTTCCTGGCAGACCTGAAAATTGGATAAGGGAGATACATGTAGTTATGTGTTTGTGGCGCCTTTGAAAAAAACATTACGTCAAAAAACCAGGGTGCCGTTTGGCTCTAGCACGGCAGGCTTACCGTATCAAATTGCCCACGAGGGCCGAAATGAAAAAGGCGGGCGGGCTCTGAGACCACCATAGCTGTCGCCGCTAAACGCCAAATTGAACAACAGCGATATATATATATATATATAGAGAGAGAGAGAGAGAGAGAGAGAGAGAGAGAGAGAGAGAGAGAGAGAGAGAGAGAGAGAGAGAGAGAGAGAGAGAGAGAGAGAGAAAGAAAGAAAGAAAGAAAGAAAGAAAGAAAGAAAGAAAGAAAGAAAGAAAGAAAGAAAGAAAGAAAGAAAGAGAAATACCAAGAAACAGGAATGAGAGAGAGATAAACACGCAGATAGGCCTAGAGGTATAATAGCGATCGAGAGAGTAAATGAATGACAGACTGAAAGAAAATGACAGAGCTGGAAAAAGAAAGAGAGAAAGAGATTGACGATGACAACAGGAGAGATGGAGAGAGTGAGAAAGACAGCATGAAAGAAAGCCATTGAAAAAGAGAGATAGAGAGAGAGAGTGGCAGAGACATACATGAAGAGAAAGAAAGGAAGAAAGACATTAACATAGAGAGAGCGAGACAGAAAAAAAGTGACATAGAGACAGAAGGAGAGAGAGAGGGAGAGATAGAGAGAAATAGAAAGAGGCCCTGGATTGGGTGGGGGGGGGGTGGATGGGGGCCCCATATCAGGTGATCTGAGAGCAACATTCTGACAAGTTCCCTCAACACATGACGGCTCCAGCTGGGGGTAACCATGGCAACAGAGTAAACCAAAAGCGAGGGGCGGGGGGACTAGGGGATACGGAGGTAGAGGAGGGGTACAGGGAGGGAGGGAGAGAAAGGGGTAGAGAGGGAGGGGGGGTGGTGGGCGGTTCAGTTGATGGTGTTTGATGCTGAAGGCAACTCCAAACAGGCTTTTATGTGATTCTGTCAGAACGCCGCTTCCAATCCACTGGGGAGACTCAATCACCCAGCCGTCCCGACGCCTTGCTACCTTTACTGAACGCTGATTAGCAAGTCATGCCTGCATGTGTGTGTGCGCGTGTGTGTGTGTGTATCCTTATTGTGCATGAATGTATTGTTCTGTAATTATGGCTGAATGAGTCCGTAAAAATTACATTTTGGAGAAAACACAACGAATACTTATTATTTTGTAGTGATAAGGCCCCTAATGTTGGAGTCAGGATACGTTCTGTTTCGTACACACTTTCTTTGAATAACTGTTATGTGGACACAGCCAGCGCACGGACACTTTGCACATCAAATTATATAAATATATTATTTATCTAAAAAGCTGTGATACGAGGCGGTCCCCTCCCGGCGTGTACTTGTCACTCAGAGGTTTGTCCAGCGCTGGTGTGAAGTGTCCCCTGGAGTGCGGATGGACATGGCTGCCAAAGGGGGGGCTTTGTCTTTGAAGGACACTAAAACCCGTCCTCACTTCCTCCCGGGAGGAATGCCCTCACTGGATGGGATGGAGTTACGCAAACACCCCCCACACACGCACACATGGACACACACAAACATGCACACACACAAACCATTGATTTAGCTTAGCAGCCAAACCATACAGAGCTCAGCTAATGGCCCATGCTCCGATGTATGTACTCACACATACAAACGCCTTAACACACACACACACACACACACACACACACACACACACACACACACATCTATACACACAGATAAACACATTCACGTACACACAAACATTGGCCCATACCACGTGCCATAGACGCGAGCCAACATTGAGATTATGACACTTCACACATATTCTGGCGCGTGGGCACAAACACGCCCACACAGACCCGTCCGCCACCCCAGACCCCCCACTGGCCAAAAAAACAACAAAAAAACTGGCAATCATAATAAATCCCTCTCCAGCCTGAGTAATCCCTGGCGATCCCGAGCTAATCCTGGTTAATTCCGGGGCGCTCCTTAGCGCGGCTTCGCCCTGAAACCACGGCGACAGGTTGGGGATTGGTCGGATCATGGCGACCGAGGGGTGGGCAAAGGCGACGCTCGCCGTCGTTTGGTTGGGCGGCAACCCCGGGCGAATCCATGAAAAAGAAATAATGACGGAAAGGAAAAAAACAAGCACAGGTTTTTAGACGCGGGGTCTTTAACATGTGACCATGTTAAAGACCCCCCCCCCCCCCCCCCCGCCAACAACGTCATGTGATGACACCGCGGGGCTTGGCCTTTTGTTTTTTTGCATGCTGCTCGATAGATAAAAAACTGAAAACATGTTTTGCTCCGTCCGTGTACAGGAGTTCATCGGGTTCTGCAACGACAACAAGGCAACGACAATAATAATCGTAATCATAATAATAACATTACTAACATTTCTAACATCAATATTAGTATTCCTAATATTAATCATATATATTTAAACATTTATATTAATTTTATATATTATATTAATTTAATATATATTATATATATATTAATAATAATAATTGCAATATAAATTATAATACCACTATGAATAATAATAATAATAATTATTATTACTATAGCATTAAAAACGTTGAGACTCGGTGCCAGCAGCAGTCTCATCCAATCATTCTCCAGCCACAGATGTTCGTCTTAATGGTCGCTAAACCCCACGACACCACCCTGAAGGACCCGAGATGTCCTAATGAAGATGCTGCTCGAATCCCGAATTAAAGTGTGTTTTCACTGCCTTCAACACACACACACACACACACACACACACACACACACACCACCCCACATCTCCAAAACAGATTGCAGGTTTAATGCTTGGAGATTGTTTGAGTGTCAAGCAGGCCTACGGTCACCCAGAAACGGACACCGGAGTGGGATACTTCCACCCTCAGGCTAAAATAGGTTATTGTGTCATAAAATCTCCCCCGACCCTCTTCTCTGAAAGACAATCCCATGATGATCCTTAAGCAAGTAAACATTTTCTTTTGTTCGTCTTTTATTTCACACAGAGATGTAGGCTCTTTGTGGGAAATGAAAGATGTATTTTCTCTAGACTGGTACCTGGTATCGACTGATGCTTTACGTTTTGGGATCCTTGGTCGATACCTCCTGGCTAATATACAGAGGATTTATGAAGTGTTTTCTAAGCACCTTCCTACCTTTGGTACAAAGCAAGACTACCAGTCCTACCGATGAACCAAAAGGGAGCTGTCGATATTGACGAAAGACAGTGTGTTAACGAAGCGCCGCATATAGGACTCTGAACATATGCTTTGTTGAAAGTCATGGGCTCTTGTTTGTGTGTGTGTGTGTGTGTGTGTGTGTGTGTGTGTGTGTGTGTGTGTGTGTGTGTGTGTGTGTGTGTGTGTACAGACCTCACAATGTACATAGGTAAGGCTAATTTGAAAAAGTCCTCACAAAATATCAATGTGTGTTTCTGTACTGCAAAACCTCTATGTATGACAGACATTGTGCGTCTGTGCGTGTGTATGTGAGCTTATCGCTCTGTTTGTGGGGTCCATCGTAGTTTTTCCATCTCATTGTTCTTGTTTCATCAGTTATTCCTTTTCCACTATGGTAGATATCTTAAAGCTTTTGCTGCTGTCTATTCCCAGTATGAGCGTGGCGGTAGAGAGGGAGAAAGAGATTAAACCAAAGAAAAGCAAAAATGTGTGTGCGTTTTTGTTGAGGGGGGGCTGGGGGGGGAGGGGATTCTTGAATGGAGTGCCCGAAAGCACCAGGAGACCATGGCGGGGAACTAGACTCTTGCAGAAGCTTCATCTCTGGGTTTCATTTACCTCTTGTGCCCTCCTTTGTGGTGGTTAGGAAGAAGGAGGAGGAGGAGGAGGAAAATGAGGAGGAGGAGCAGGAGGAAGAGGAGGAAGAGGGGAGATCTGTGGAGCCGGAGGAGGAAAAGGAGGAGTTGGAGCAGGAGGATGGGGAGGACGAAGGGAGATCTGTGGAGCAGGAGGAGGAGAAGAAGGAGGAGTAGGAAGAGGAGGAAGAAGGGGAGGAGGAGGCAGAGGATGAGGCAGAGGGGGAGATCTTTGAAGTAAAGGAGGATAAGGAGGAGGAAGAGGAGGAGGATGAGAAGGAGGGGGCAGGTATTTGGAGGAGGGGAGGAGGAGGAGGAAGAGGAGGAGGATGAGAAGGAGGAGGGGGAAAGTCTTTGGAGGAGGGGAGGAGGAGGAGGAGGAGGAGGAGGAGGAGGAGGAGGAGGAGGAGGAGGAGGAGGAGGAGGAGGGGGTCAATCTTTATAGGAGAGGAGGAGGAGATCTTTGAATGAGGTCCCTCTTCGGAGAACTCAACACGATAACCACAAGGAACAGCTATTGGACAATGCCCAGCTCCCCCCCAGCGCTTGGACATGTTCTAATTCACGGTGGTACATGAAGTTCCAATGGGCTCCATTTTCCAGGAGGAGACAAATACAATAAAAGTGGTACATTCTACGCTGGCACTCGGTTAGAAAAGGTCCGTTCCGCAGCTACACCCGTCCCCGGGAGGTTCTGAGAGACGTTCTGAATTGTTTCCTTCTGAGTCGTTCCTTCTACAGTGGGGATCTGGGCAGAAAGAAAATATCCCCCAAAAAATCACCCGACATGCCACCACCGCAAACCCTCCCTCCTCCACCCAACTCCACCGCCATCCCCAAACCCCTTCACCAACTCCTACCCGCTTCTCTTCTTTTTTCCTTTGCTCCACCATTATTTATTAATCCATTTCACACAGCCAGTAGTCATTATGCACAGCCCTGTCAATGGATATCTCTCTACGCCACACATTTATTTGATAATAAGCAGGAGGGGGAGGGGGGTGGTAAGATAAAAGTGCTGAGTGCGTTCATTGTGCGTGCACGATGGTCCCCCCCCCCCCCCCCACCCCCCCCCAGTGCCTGCAGGCGGGGTGACTTAAATGAGGAGCAGCCCCTCCCCCCCTCTCTCTCTCTCTCTCTCTCTCTCTGTGTGGGAATGGATCTCGTCTGCCGCTAAGCCTGTCTGCAGGCAATCGATGGAAATTAGTCAACGCTAAAGATTCACTTCCTGTGACTGATGTCACGGGCGGCGCTCGTCTCTTTGAAGGAGGAAATAAAGAAGTGGGAGGTTGGGGGGAGGGGAGGGAGGGATTAATGGCGTTGGGGAAGGTGTCTGTGTGAGACAGAGAGAGGGCGAGAGAGAGGGGGTGAGGGAGGTTTCTTTTTGTTTAGTCTTTTTAATTCTCTGTGAGATGGGGAAGAAGTGGAGGTGGGCGAGGGGTGTGTTTAGGGGGGAGGGTGGTGGGGGGGTTAAGCTGGAGAGAAAATATGCTGTTCTGTCTTTGGCGGATTGCAGCGAAAATAATAATAATAATAATAATATTAATAATAGGTGACAGCATACCAAGTTTATAGTTATAGCGGGGAACGTTACAGAAATACATCCTTTGGTGCCTTTGGTTGTGCGTGAACTGCATACAGGGGAAGGAATTACTGTAATAATGGCGACAAATGATATAGTTGCAATAAAGATGTTTTTCTGCTACACATATATGCAATAAGGTAGGTATTGATATAATGTGATTTTGTCCTTTGTCCAGAAATTTCTACATTGTAATACAAAATTAAATAAGTCTAATGAATGACGATCAAGCTCTCAAGTATTTGAGGGAATTTGTATTTAATAGTTACGTTTACTCAATAAGGTACGCAAGATGGATGGATAGATCGATTTCAGTCTCCATTTCCATCAATAAGAATTCAATGTAATGAGCTGATGTTTTTCATCGGTCATCAGTCACATTGTGACTTGTGATGAAGTGTAAGTTTAGACAATACATTTGAATTGTTGCAACAAGAACCCAGCGTTATGGGGACGAAACACGACAGCGAATGACGAGGCAGCTCGCCGGCATTAGCGGTATGCTAGCGTTAGCGGCAACGGTTAGCGACACTTGAAATGAGAAGAGCAGGACATGTACCTTGCAGTGCAGCGGAGGGAAGACAGCAGGACCTCAGGCAACAGAAGGCCTTTCTACCTCCCCTCCCCTCACCTCACCTCCCCTCACCCTCACCACCATCACTGTTCCCTGTGGAGCCCCCCAGCCTCTCCCCCAACCCTCGGGGGGGAAAGCAGAGCAACAAGGCTGGGGAGGGGAAGGGTGAGAGAAGGAGATGCAGACTGAGAGAGAGAGAGAGAGAGTCAGAAAGAGAGAGAGAAAGAGAGAGTAAGAGCAAGAGATAGAGCGATAAAGAGACAGAGAGAGAGCACACACAATGGCTGTGGCACACCTGAGAGAGGTAGATGGGGAGGGGGCTATCCAGATCCCTGGAAGTTGTGGGGGGAGTAACTAAGAGGGGGAGCAGCGGTGCACGGGGTGGGAGGAGGGGGAGGGAGGGTGGGGAAAGGTGGGTGTGTGGGTCGGACAGCGAGCTCAATCCCCAGCGGAGCGGCTCCTAATTGGAGCTCAGGGGCCTGCCGAGGTGGCCTCCCTCTCACTGCAGATGGACACGGAGAAGGAGGAGGAGGAGGAGGAGGAGGAGGAGGAGGATAAGGAGGAGGAGAGAGAAAGAGAGAGCAAAGAGAGCAAGAGAGAAAGAGAGAAAGAGAGAGCAAGAGAGAGCAAGAGAGAGGGAGAGAGAGCAAGAGAGAGGGAGAGAGAGCAAGAGAGAGGGAGAGAGAGCAAGAGAGAGAGAGGGATAAAAATAGACGGTGGGGCAGATTAACGAGCATCTGAAAGCGGGACAGGGGATAGGAAAGTCCTCCCCGTGTGCCAGCAATGCAGGGCGGGCCCACAAGAGCCACGGAGCAGGGCTGTACTGTACGGGACGGGAACCCACAGGCCTGCCAGCCTTTCACAATATGTACTATGTTGTTGTGCTCGGTAACTACAATACTTAATAGTTAAGGGTATGTTACCGATAATCATTATTGAAACAGCGAAGATGAAATAAACTAACTGTTGGAATGACATACTGCCAAACTATTGTAAATGCCTGAAAAAAGATCTTGTGTGAGTGTGATTTTGTGTATCTTGTTAAAAAGGCTAATATTATTGTTGTCCAATAATCTAAATATCATGATCGTTTTCAGCATGTTTTTCCAACACCCGACGACATC